>JAAGAY010145589.1:16779-82161 GCA_011801015.1 Ardeotis arabs | reverse complement strand
AGCTCTGCTGTGAGGCCAGGCTGAGAGAGCTGGGGCTGTTCAGCCTGGAGAAGAGGAGGCTCCAGGGAGACCTGAGAGCGGCTCCCAGTGCCCAAAGGGGGCTGCAGGGAAGATGGGGAGAGACTCTTCAGCAGGGCCTGGTGTGACAGGATGAGGGGTGATGGTTTTAAAATAGAAGGAGGCAGATTCAGATCAGATATTGGGAAATTTTTTTTTACAGTGAGGGTGGTGTCACACTGTCCCAGGTTGCCCAGAGAGGCGGTGGATGCCCCATCCTTGGAAACATTCCAGGCCAGGTTGGCCAGGGCTTGGAGCAACC
Source organism: Ardeotis arabs (assembly GCA_011801015.1). Lineage (NCBI taxonomy): Eukaryota > Metazoa > Chordata > Aves > Otidiformes > Otididae > Ardeotis > Ardeotis arabs. The sequence continues at coordinate 81,842 of JAAGAY010145589.1, read as the reverse complement.
TGATCTGGTTGGAGATGTCCCTGCTCCTTGCAGGGGGGTTGGACTGGGTGGGCTTTAACTGTCCCTTCCAACCCAAACCCTTCTGTGATTCTGGCCTGCTCAGGTCCCCCTCCCTGCTTCTCCCTGCCAAGCACAAGGGGCTGTTTATAAAAACCTGAGCTGAGCTGTGAAGAGATCTGCGTCTGGTAGGTGAGAGCACGCCCGTGTGTTATAACCCCTGCTCGTTGCAGCAGCAGCAAGGAGGAGAGGAGTAAGCAACTGCCCATCTCCTGGGTGGGCGCGTGGGTGGCAGCTGAGGGCAATGACCGCTTTTCAAATGAGAGGGACAAACCTGAAACTCCACTGGCAGTGTCCTTGGGATGCGGTTACAACCCGGGTGAAGGTTTCTGCCGAGCAGCCTGGGCTGCAGGAGAAATACTGGCAGCGATGGGCAGTGCCGAGCCGCCGTAGCTCTCACGCTCCGGCTGCGAGCCGGCTGCGTGGGCTCGCCCCCTCCACAGCGGCCACCACATCGCTGGGGGTTGCGTTTCCTGGTTTCCTGATCCCTGGATAACCAAAGTAAACGGACAGCTTCATTTCTCCTAATTCAGCGCTCAGAAATGTGTTTAATGAAAAAGTTATTTATATAAACACATAACTTATGCAGTGAGAATATTTATATTCGGAGCTTTTATATTGATTTTAAACGTTTTTTCTTCCAGGGTGAGATTGCCTCTGTTCAAAGAAACCAGGAATACACAAGGTGTTAAAGACCACGCTCGTACCAAACAAAGCTTTCACCTAAAAGAACTAAAAAATAAACATGGCAGAATTTACAGGTTACAAGGAAACCTCAAATCGGCACCTACGATTCAAATTGCAGAGTCTCAGTCGCCGCCTTGATGAACTGGAGGAAGCAACCAAAAATCTGCAGAAAGCAGAGGATGAGCTGCTCGACCTCCAGGACAAAGTTATCCAGGCAGAAGGCAGCAACTCCAGCATGCTGGCGGACATTGAAGCCCTGCGGAAGAGAGTGCTGAAGATCGAAGGCAAGGACGAGGAAATTAGGAAGGCTGAAGAGCTTTGCCGGCTAATGAAAGAAAAACTTGAAGAGGAAGAGAGCCTCACTCGAGAGCTGAAGTCAGAAATCGAACACCTTCAGAGGAGAATGGCAGAGCTGGAGAAGCTGGAGGAGGCCTTCAGCAGGAGCAAGAATGATTGTACGCAGCTGTGTCTTAGCCTCAACGAAGAAAAGAACTTGACCAAAAAGATATCTACAGAATTAGAAATACTTAGAGTGAAAGTGAAAGAACTGGAAGCATCTGAGGACAGGCTGGATAAAACCGAGCAGAGCTTAACGGGGGAGTTAGAAAAAATGAAATCCTTAGCACTGAGCTTTATCACGGAAAGAAAACATTTTAATGAAAGAGAAAAGCAGAATGAAAAAATAATCCAGGAGCTAACACAGAAACTAGAACAAAACAATAAACTAAATAGGGCAGATCAAACTAGAAATGCATCTAACTTGCTAGAAAGGTCATCAAATAATCTTCTGGACAGAAATGATTTGAGAATTGAAGATGACTTGACTTCTGCGTTGCCCTCGAAGGAGACCAGGAGGAAAGGAAGTGTGGATTACCTGAAACACGTCGAAAATGAAACCAGGAATAAATCAGAAAACCAAAAGAATAAAAATCAGGAAGACAACAAAGTGAAAGATCTCACCCAAGAAATTGAGAAACTTAAAACTCAGATCAAACGTTTTGAATCTTTAGAAGAAGAACTTAAAAAAATGAGAGCCAAAAACAATGACCTGCAAGACAGTTACTTGAGTGAACAGAATAAAAACAAACTCTTAACGGGTCAGCTGGAAGAAATAAAAATGCAAATAAAGAAACAGAAGGATCTGGAGAATGGCGAGGTCGAAAATGAAGATGCAAGCTTTTCTAGCAGGGGAAAACATGACAGACCTAAATACCGAGGTGTCACAGCTGATTTGACAGCTGCCAAGCACAAGCCAAGGGAGCTCTCGCCGCAGCAGCGCCGGGAAAGAGCGAGGAACAGAGATTTCTCTGTCAGTAACGACAGCTACAGCCATGGTGGGAAGCAGGTGCCCAGCCCAAGCTTAATGAACAGAAAAGCAGGAAAAGCATCGGGTGCATCTGCCCTTTCAGACACTGCTGTGCCAGATGCCAAAAGACTGGAAGATAAATCCTTGGTTTCCACTTTTCCTTCTGGTCAGAAGGAAGGCTGTGTCATGCAGAATGAAGGGAAGAGATCGAAAGAGCAGCCATCAGTCCTCAGCCGATATCCTCCTGCTGCACAGGAGCAAAAATCTTGGAAAGCACCTTCCAAACCTGTTGGGGACACGGGCCTGAGATCCAAGGCTGAAAAGCCATCTCAGGTGCTCCGTGGCAACTGCCACACCAGTGCTGACGCACGGGATGAGAAGTCAAGCAAAGGAGAACCAGTGACTTTGGCTGAGAAGCTGAAAACAAGTCAGGCAGAAGTCAGTGACTGCTCGGGGGACACGCTGCTGGCCAGGGGTAATCACGCCTCTTCCAATGGCACAGCTTCGGCGTACAGGTACCACCTCTCCTCCCATCTCTCGCCGTTGGACTCCACCGGCTCTAAAGCAGAAGCAGTGAACGCTTTTGCTGCGTCACACAGACAGCCCTCGGAGGGGAGGGCTAAAAGAGCAATAAACTCCCAGGAAAAAGAATTCACAGACACATCACTTGAAAGTGCAAAGCCCTCAACACTAACAAAGCGTCCCCATCACTCCAGGAGTCAGGAAGACATTCTGCAGATTCTCACGGGTCTTGATAAAGAAGATGTGGAGCAGTCTTCAACTTCAGGAATGGATCATGTAAATGCTGGCTTAAAAACGGACTCCAAAACCATCCAGAATAACCAGGAGAAACTTAATTCAGATGAAGAATTGGGAAGAAGCAAAAAAACAACCACGCAGTCAGATTTTGAGACGAGAAAGAAAGGCAATTCCAAGCAGTTCTCCAATTCCAGGGGAATCTTTAGAGCATCTCTTTTTGAAAATGACAAAACCACTGTAAATGATGAAGACTCCACCAAGTGTATAAACCCATCAGATGCTGGCACTGGAGGATTTAAATCCAGAAGGTCGTTCAGCCCGAGAGAAGCTCTCAGATCAAAAGCTGTCATTAAACCCGCAATCGTTGAAAAGGATATGAAGGCAGTCATGGGAGGGACTGTTTCTGAGGCAGAGTCAGAAAAACAGAAGTCTGTTTTTAAAACGGTAACGAATAAAATGACAAGCAGCATCACAATCTTCCCTTCTGAGCCAACAGCTCCAAGGCCCAGCGCAGATGTAGCAGCAAAGGAAAGGCACGTTACCACCAGCAACATCAGAGTTGCTCCAAATGAGCCTTCACCAATAACAAACAATCTCCCCACACCCCTGGAGATATCTATTAATAAAAGTGCTCTGAAACTATCTGAGACAGACAGAATTGGAGAGGCAGCGCTGAGAAGTAAAGCAGAAACAGTGGTCTCCAGAAGCAGCATTATGATAAAGACTTCTGAGCTCACGGAGAGGAACAGTGAGCTGCCTTTGGAGACAATCAGCTGGAAGAGCCGTGGCTCTTCAGATACAGCTTCATCCGAAACAAAACACGTCACTGTGAGAAGTTCCTGGAGAACAAGACAAGGCTTACATTCCCTGGAGGACTCTCGAACCAAAGTGGAGAAAAGTTCTAGTTCTGCAAACATGTGTAGGTCCTCAGTGGACCTCTCAGAAATGGAAGGGAACAGTGCAAGAACAAACTCCCCGGAACAGACCTCAGCAAGGACCAGTGCCACGGTTAATTCCTGGAGTGCCCCTGAACTGGGGTCCCGAAGGACCAAAAGTAACTTAAGCGCGTCTGAACTGCTAACACGCAGGAGCTATGCAAGTGATCCCACAGCGGCTTCAGCCTGGCACCGGACCCCGCTCCCTGTAAGTACCCGGTGTTAAACACGCTTGTCTCTCAGTTGATGAGGTTTTCCACGTTGCCTGCGAGTTGTAGGTGCCTGATTTGAAATTCTTGCAGCCTGTTTCCTGACCTGCTGCCCTCTCCCAGCTCCTGCTGTCTTCAGCGGAGCATCTCACATGTGAAGTACCCGATTTAGACTTCCCGAAATAAGATCCATCTGCTTGGCTCTTGTAATGCCATGTGAATAACTGTACGGTAATGTTTGGTCTTGCCAAGATCAGAGGAGACGTAGTCACAGCTTATGTAGGCCACGGTATGCTTTTGAGAGCGGCTTTGCGTGGCACTGTCACCTTGGAGGAGTAATGAAAAAGTTCTGGAGGTGAGCAGATGTTAACAGGGGTGTGCCTCAGGTTGGGCTGCAGAGATGCAGCTCCTTTTGGTAAGAGCTGCGTGGTTGCCCCGCGTGAAACCAGGGCCCAGAGCTGGTCTGGTTGCTGTGGTCTGCAAATGCTTCCCGGGCATCTCCTAAACACACGTGTGGTGGCTGGTTGTACAGGGCTGCTCCCTCCTTGGTCTGTGCCAGCGTGCCACCTGGAAAGAAGCGAGAGCCGCAGGTACGGCTGTGCTCTTTTCCTGTTCCTTTGGCTGGTACCAGTCAGCAGAGCCCCTCAAAGCGGGCGGACAGACGCAGGCGGTTGGGCTGCTGAGCTGTGCTTGCCACCGGACCTGCAGGCTCCGGCGTATTTCAAACGAGCTCACTGGCACCCAGAGCCCCTCCAGTCCCTTAAACCACGTGCTGGTTCCTGGTGCTGCTCCTGCCTCTGCTCTTTTCTGTGAGCTGCCCTAAGCTGCTGCTGCCGTTGCCAGTCTCCAGGAGGAGCCCAGCTGGGTAATCTGATCTAAATATCCAATCTAAATCTACCTCCTTCTATTTGAAACCATCACCCCTCGTCCTGTCACACCAGGCCCTGCTGAAGAGTCTCTCCCCACCTTTCCTGCAGCCCCCTTTGGGCACTGGGAGGCCGCTCTGAGGTCTCCCTGGAGCCTCCTCTTCTCCAGGCTGAACAGCCCCAGCTCTCTCAGCCTGGCCTCACAGCAGAGCTGCTCCAGCCCTCTCAGCATCTGCGTGGCCTCCTCTGGACCCTCTCCAACAGCTCCACATCTTTCTGATGTTGGGGGCTCCAGAGCTGGACGCAGTGCTGCAGGGGGGTCTCACCAGAGCGGAGCAGAGGGGCAGAATCCCCTCCCTCACCCTGCTGCCCACGCTGCTGGGGGTGCAGCCCAGGATGCCGTTGGCTTTCTGGGCCACAAGTGCACGTTGCCAGCTCACGTTAAAATCAGAGCCAAATGACTGGCATTGACAAGGGTGAGGCAGTGAAGATGCGAAAGGAGTCTTACATTTGCAAAACCTCTCTTCCACTTTGCTGGCAATGAGACGCACAGAAGAATTTGCACCGTTGCTTTGCTTTGCAGAGAGTCTATTGCCTGGAGTTAGGAAGTGCAGGTTGGCCTTCCAGCAACATCTGGACACTAAGAATGTATGAGGGACCTAAGGCATGATGTCTGCCGTTCATCAGCACCAGTGAGCAACCTAAATTCCGTGTGTCGAAGGGGACGCCTAGGAATGGCATCACCCAGACACTGTGCCTGAAGCAGGTGATGGCAGTCATGGGGACAGGGATGTGTACACCCCCACTTCTGTCCCATCTGTAGGGTGGGAGATTCCAAGCCAAAATTGTCTCCCTTGCCAGAGTCACTTGTGGGTCACAGGCAGACTGTGCTTCTCTTTGGTGAGTCCAGGCAGAACTGACATGAGTGAGGTTGTTCCTTTGCATAATGGCAGCTTACGTGCTTGGGAAATGGGATCCATCCCTGGGCCTCCCTTAACCCCAGGAGTTTGAATTCGCAGCACCCACAGCCTCCGGTCTCATAGCTGAAGAGGTCTCCCCTTTCAGCTGGGCTCACGTGTGGTCAGTCATGGAGCCCTAATGGGTGGGCACCCACATATTTCCTTCCCGTCTTGCCCCTAGCAGCCCACCCAGGGCTGGGTGTAGCTCTGCGGCAGGTTCTGCGGGTGGTCGCAAGGTCCCCGTCAGATCCAGTTTGCTGGCTATGTGCTGTGCCTCCAGCAGCAGCTGAATCGTGCCCGGCAGAGCAGCCTGACCTGCGTGCTCGTCCCGGTACGCCTGACGGGCTCGCTGGCGTCCGGCCTTGCCCGCGTCTGCCGTGACGAGCGGTCGGGAAAGCGACTGCGTGGTTAGTTCACACAGGGCTGTCCTGTACTGCGTTGGGTATCTCTGCATCCTGCCTTAAAATGAACCCACCCTGACACCACACAGTCACAAATCTGAATTCTTCATAAATTTAGTATATGTTTAGCAAACGAGGAGTGCAAAGTTATCCTGAAAGACTGCGGATACACAGATGAAATGTCCTGTATTTGGGCAGCTCGGATTATTGCAGGCAGCAAGGAAAAACGGCGCGGTGTCAGCCTTTGAAGGGTCTCTTCAGCCTTACCACACACGCCACATCACAGGCAGTCTGTTTCTGCTGGGGTTGGTGTTTCAGCTAAAGCTGTAGCTGTTTCTCTGGCAGAAGGCTTGGCACTGATCCGTGCATGTTCAGCTTTCCTGTGAAGGCATCGCTGTCACCTCCTCCCAGCTCCACTCTCCAAAGTCTGAGATTGCCTTAAGAATCCTATTTGGGAGGCACAGGGTCTTTGCTGGTTCAGCCAAAATACGTCTTCCTCTCCTCCGCGAAATACTCGTGATGTCTGACCGTTTGCTGCAGCAGAGCAGGAGGCCAAAGCAAGCTGGAGGCTCAGCCCCTGCCTCTTCGCCCTGTCCCTCAGGACAGACCCAAACTGAGCGCCTGGAAATCACAGGATCACAGAAGGGTTTGGGTGGGAAGGGACCTTCAAAGCCCACCCAGTCCAACCCCCCTGCAAGGAGCAGGGACATCTCCAACCAGATCAGGTTGCTCAGAGCCCCGGCCAACCTGGCCTGGAATGTTTCCAGGGATGGGGCATCCACCACCTCTCTGGGCAACCTGGGCAAAATAATTCTTGCAAGGAGATGCCAAGGCACAAGGTAATTCCAGCCTTCTGGTTTTGTACCGCTGATGTAGGCAAATGTCCCTCACGAAGCTACAGGTGATATCAACAGCTCTCAGCAATACCTGTGCTCCAGGAGCAGCAGCTCTTTGGAGCGCTCGCTGCTTTAGGAGACCCAGAAAGCAGTGGGTGCTGCCGGATGGGTGCTGCAGCCTGAGGACCAGCTCCCTCTAGTGCTTGCAGCCTTTCTTGGGCTCCCGGAAAAGACCCAAGACCTCAAGCAGTCATTGTGCTGGGCTCCGTGTTCCAGAGAATTAGGTGGGTGTTTTCTGGTGTGATGTCTGACTGCTGAAAATCTGCAGCACCTGAATTAGTCCAGAGGCACTGGCAGGCAGCAAGCGGGCAGCAAGGCAGGATGAACGCGCTTCATTTGTTTTTCTCGTGGCTGTGCCGTTACTGTGAGTGGAGCTGGGCTGTGTGCTACATAAATTAGGTAAAAACCTAAAAGTAGGCTTTTCTTTAAGTGAAGCTATGCGTACCTTCTCATGGCGGGCAGGTCTCCTGAAAAAGTCTCCTGGCAGTACCCAGGGATGTGCTGCCTCTCACCCTTCTCTCCTCTGCTGAGGGACTCACAGGAGGTGCACCCAGCGCCGGTTCACCCTTGCTGACTCCACACGAGCTTCTACTCAAGCAGCCAGCCACGCCACATCGCTGTGTTTTCATCTTTCCTTGGACCCCAGTAGCTTTGTCCCAGGGGTCCGGTGTGTTTTGTGCGGATCCTGGGGGTCACAGGCTGTTCAGAGCACCTTCCCAGGCGCTTGTCGGTGACCAGCAGATTGTTCTTTGGGGGGCTATCGCTTCCTGGCCTGCCTTGGAGCGTGCTGAGCTCTGCACCCCCTGGCTCTGGTGTGGCACCAGAAGGTGCTGGTCTGCATCACCGACACGTGGAGGGTGGCCAGCCTGACGGCCCTGGCTCAGCTCTTTAGCTGTGAAACTCTTTGAGAGCAGCGTGTCTGGGCTGAGCGGCATAAATTCACGGTGCCTGACAGCAGAGACGAGATCGGTGCTGCCACATGCCCAAGGGGATGGAGCACCTGTGTGCTCACCCTGTGGCCTCAATCTCTAAAGACAACTACCGTGTCAGAAATACAGAGGTGCCCAGCCCTTGCTAAGCTGTCCAGGTCCATCAGGATGACAGCCATTAATTAAATTAACATTATCAGCTCACTTTGATGAGCAGCCTGGCCCACCATGGTTATCTGTGCCCCATGGTTGGTTGAAGGTCCCTGTGGGACCTCCTGTCCCTGTGTTGTGCCTGTTCATGTCTTGCTTCTGTTGTAGGGCTTGGATCACAAGGGGGAGGTCAGGTCCAGCGTTTGCTGGGTGTCATCCCCAGCGGGGCCAGCTCGGGGCAGATGTTTGCCCATCCAGACACACCAGATGGCACAGCTTCTTTCTGAGCACCGACCAAAGCCTGGTGTCCATCTCAGAGACGCTTTTCTGCCAGGCACAGGGGCTGCTGCCTCTCCCTTCCCTGCTTTCCCTTGGCCACAGGGCAGGGGCCAAATTTCTTCCACCAGTGCCCCCAGCCCCTTCCCAGGGCTGAGCGCTGCAGCAAACACAGTGCCACCCCCAACATGAGCAGGGTGACAGAGACTCCTCACCCCCGCGACTCACAGCTGGGTGCAGCCTCGGTAAAAGACGTGGGTGCCCCAGCCGTCGGCATCTGAATCCCAGGGTGTGATTCCAAAAACGTCTCTGCCGGCATTCAGGAAAACGTTAGTGAGTTTAAAAGCGCCCTGTAGCAGGGAAGCAGCGTAGGGCACTGCCACATCACATCCTCACTGCCAAGAAAACGGGAGCTTCAGGTTGTGGGCCACCCCCAGTCCACGGTAGCTAAAAACTCAGAGTTAATATTTTTAAGAAACTGCTTTGGTGACTAAACTGGGGTTTTCTGCTGCCGATAGCCCCTCGTGGATACAAGCGCTCTGGGCCCGGTGAGCCACGCAGGCTGAGCACAGGTTTGTGCACGGGTCACTCAGCTCAACAGAAGACTCCGCACCCGTAACTTGGGTTAAAATTACTGGATTTTTTTTTTTTTTTTTTTTAAAATCTTTACAAAATAGCATGTAAGCGAGGACATGGCAGAGCTGGCCTGGTGGCCCTTGCGGAAGGGACTGAAGCCGGCACCTTGCACTGCCATCAAAGTCCAGCACTATTCCAGACCCCTTCACAGTCCCCGCGTCCCAACCATCTTTATTTCCCTTTGCACAGGATGAAAGCAAAGATTGTGTGCCCAGCTCCAGAAGAAAACAGTATGGCTCCTCTGAGTACCTCTCCCAGGTGGACACGCCAGGGAAAAGGCCAGCCACCAAGCCGGAGCTGCAGGACCCCGAGTGCACGCCCCACGCAGCGCCAGGTCTGCAGGCGGAGGAGCAGGTACGTGAGGTGAGGCACCGTCCGGCAAAAACAGTTACAGGGCAAGAAGCCGATACCTGGACTGGCCTTCTAGAACAGACCGGGGAGAACTTGTCCAGCTGAGTGTAAACCTTTTTAGGATAAATCTCTTAAATTGGCACTGCCCAGAGGTGGAGTGTCTACTGTATTGCCTCAGTAAATTATTCCACTGATTGTCTGTACTGGTAAAAAAATACTACCTTCTTTTTCTGTTCTGAACTTGTTTCATTTGGCTTTATGGCTAAAAACATTCTCCAGGGCGTAAGAAGCATTGCATCCAGTCATCCTCTGGCACACACTGGACAATCAGGGATGGAAAAAAGAGAGAGAGAGTCAAAATCAGAGCCCCTGACTTCAGCCAGCTGCTGTACTAGGAGGGTGCTTGCCTGCTGCTACATCCCTGCTGCTCTGCTTCCTAAAACACCTCTTTCTGGACACACAAAGAAGTAGAAAACGACACACGTTGTAGTGACCAGGACTTACTGCCTGAAATACGCAAACCCCTGTGTTCCAGCCTCTTCACAGGGGCTCCCTTCAGATGAGGCCGGGGTCCAGCGGCCAGTAAGATACAGCGACGACAGGTTTGAGGGGTTGAGTCTTGACTCAGAGAGCAGCAGGACGGCGGCGAGGCAGCTGAGAGCCCTACGTAGTCCTACCTCGGTGAAGTTGCACAAAATGAAGAGCCCAGAGGGATTAAATCCCAGATGAGCGCTGCAGAGTGGCATTTAGGGACAGGTACTGCTGGCGGCAGAGAGCAGCGACCTGACCCTGTCCCTGGTGGTGGCTGAGGAAGGGGACTGCACAGCGATGCTCTCTGTGTGGTCTCGGAGAGGTGTCACCCACGGTGACGTTCACCTGGCCAGAGCTCGATAGAAGATACGCTGACAGAGTTGTGTCTTCCAAACTGAGCCTGCCACTGCCCTCCGCTGCCCCGCCATCGGGCTGGGAGCCCGACGGGCTTTGGGACGGCTGCCCAAAGGCGGTCACAATGCTCTTCCCCAGCTCAAAAACGCTCCCAGAGGCAGTTGCAGGTCCTGGCCAGTCTGTGATGCTATGGGGTTGTCTCTTACAGGGTGCTTCCCGTGCCTGCCGGTCAACATCTCGGAGATGAGCTGTATTCCCTCCCACCCAACGAACACGCTGCACAGCGGAGCAAGAGACAAGACAGTACCAAGCTCACGGGCGTCACACCTCCTTGTAACCTCTCCAGAGCCTTCAGCAGCCTGAAACCAGTTTTCTAATGCGATTTGCAAGGTACAGGAGCTTTACCAGGGAATTCTTTTTCTTCGTTGCTGAAGAGGCAGTTGACTTTGCTCAGGGGACTCCCACCTCTCATCTCTGTACCTGCAATCTCAATCTCCTCCATAGGACGACAGGTCTGTCTCCGTCTGGAAACCCTGACCGCGTAGCCACTCTGACCGACGGTACTCCCCGGACAAGAGAGAACTTCTTGTTAATCACTTGCGTTTAGACGAGATCCCAGAAGTACCCCGGTGACTACGGTCCGCCAGCCCACGACAGCTGTCCTCCACGGCTCCACAACTGAAAGCTTTCAGTTCCTGGGGAGAGTTTGCCCACGCCGCACTGTTGTTGGCTTGGGTTGTGGTCACCTCAGTACCTCTGTGCCCAGCACCCCCTGTGTCTAAGCAGGAGGAAACCATTCCCCACTGGATGCTTTACACATTAAGAGGGAAGAAGAGCCAAAAATGTTGTTCAGAAGCAGTTTCTTCCCTATTGCTGTCAATCTCTGCAGCAAGCTTTGCATGACCTACTTATCACCAGCTGAGATCTTGCGCCAAGACGTCATCCTGTGAGCCAAACTAACGCAGTTCATGCAGCAGTGAAGCTTCCTCCTGACTTGGACTGAGGTGCTTTTTTACCTGAAGCTTTGTGTCTATTGTGCTCTCCAAGACAACAGCTCTGCTGCTCGTCCTCAGCAGTTGAGCTCTAAGGGAAAAAGAACCAAGTGCTTTTCCTTGCAGACAAGCAGAATGTCCTTGTTCCTTCCAAAACCAGGGTGGAGACAGCAGGATTGGACTCTAAGCTGAGCTCCAGTGTGGCTACCTAGGCAGCGTCGGTCTGTGCCCCTCTTCAGGACCACCTGCCCATCTGGGACCCAGCTGTGGTCAGAGACTGCTTCAAATACGGAGGTACGTCACCCCGCCGGTGCCTGCGGGCCACCGAGCGCCGGTGGCATCCAGGTGCTGGAGCAGCATCTGCCCAGAGCAAGGTGAGGGCACCTGGCTGACGGCCGGAGCTCCGCCAGCCCTGCCTTTACACCCGGCTGCAGGGCTGGCCCACGGTTTTCCTGTCCTCTACACCAAGACCGCTGGCCTCCCCCAGCGCTTTCTTCTGCCGGCTGGAAACAGCCGCCGCTCTCCGCGAGGGACAAGGACGGTGCTGCGGAAGGGAAAAGGTCCCTTACCTGCTTTGGAGGAGCCGTCGTGACCCAGCAGCTCCCGTGTCCGAGTTGCACCCCGCGCTCATTCCCACGTCTCTCCTTCCAGCCAAGCCGCTACCGGTGCGCGTGTGACCATCCGTAGGGGCACGGCGGCACGGCGGCACGCCCTGGCTCCGCCCGGGCCCTTGGCGTTATGCGCCTCAATTCTGAGAGGCAAATAGATCGAAAAACCAGCGCTGGTTGGAAAACATCCATGAAAACATTTATATAAAAAGGAAAGTGTTTCAATTATATGATTTCTTTTTTTCTTTTTGTTAATAAAGATTGTTTGGAGGAAGGGAAAAATTATTTTTTAAAAAAAAAGTGTTTCCTTTTGCAATTTTTAGATGGGTTCCCAAATTTATATTTTTAACCCTTCATTTTATTCTTTTATATTTTGTGACATACATGTGTCAAGTTGCATAACAAGAAAAAAGATAATGCTTTTAAACTAATGCTAAGGGGCAGTTATAATGATGTTAAAATTAAATTATATTAAAATAAATTATATCAACTGCTATCTCTTACCAGTTCACGATACGGCAGTGCTAGTAGAGAACGCGATAAATAGATCATCAAGTGTAATGGGAAAAAAAATTTAAACTCAAAATCCAAACTAAAAGTGAAAGAAACTGAAATTCTGAAGTTAAATTTGGATTTCTGAAATGCCTCCCCCGCCACGTGTTTATCAGGCAATACTGAAAATTCGTACGTATTTTGCAGTCTGGAACCACAGTGGCTTTCTCTGTTTTTTAACAAGCCTGTGAAGTCGCAGCATCCACCTTGAGCAGACTGCTTTGCCCGTGGCAGGACCACCGCCGCCGCCGCACACAAGAAGACATTCCTGAGCTGGATTGCTGGAATGGCATCGGCTGCCCCCGCCTCGCTGGGCCGTTCGGCAGGCTCTCCGCGCCCGATAACAGAATTGCAGCCCGACCAGAAGCGCCGCATCCCAGCAGGGCTCGCACGGGCTGGCTCGCTCGCTAGCCTCTGCCAGCCTCACGCCGCTTCCCTCTGAGTCTTTGCCCCGTATTTTCGTGTCAAAGAAAGTATTTCCCTTCAAAACTGAATTTGCTGCCTCAGGTCCTCTCGCATCCATCGCGTGGGAGACGCTGCTGCAGAACCCCTCTGAGGCCCCGCAGTGAGGTGTCGGCGCGTACCTGCCTCTTCAGACGGCGCAATAATGAGTTACCTGTGTTTACATTCCCAAATCTGCTGCTAAGCAGCTCTCCAGCCACATCCCGTATCCCCTGTTACAGCCACCGTGGAAGAACCGCTGCTGACGAGCTGCGTGGCGTTGCAGCGCAGTCCCACGGAGCAGCAGTGCATTTTGGAGGCCCCCCCCCCCGCCCTCCCCTCCGGCACTGCTGCCCAGGTTGGTTTCACGAGCAGTTGGACGGCACGTACACGCTGAAGAGGACGAGGAGCGCTTTGAACAGCGGCTGTACAGCTTTCCTGCCAGCGATGAGCCCCGTCCTGCTGCAGGACAGCGGTCCGCATCCCACAGGACACTGGGGTGCCTGTGCGCATCCACCGGCCCTCTCCTCCTTGCATTCCTCGCATGGATCCAGCTTAGCGTGGTGCTTCCAAAGCTCCTTCCAAGGGAACTGGTTGCAGCCCTGGCCAGGAAAGCTCTGCATCCCTCAGACACGACGTGCTGGGTTAACACAGGCGTACCCACAAAGCTCTGCTTGCCCATCGGCTGGTCAACCCCACAGCTCACCTCAGCAAAGCGACCTCATCTCCGAAGCGCGAGGGAAAACCCACCAGCAGCGACAGCCGTTAGTGTTCCCCTTCTGTCAGCCAGGACCAGGCCTCTCCTTAGCCAGGGGCAACCAGAGGGTTCACCCCGCTGCTCGAGGGGCTCAAAGCGCGCAGCAGGCGCCCCAGCTTCCGACCCCGCAACACAGCTCTTCCGCCGCTGCCTGCTCTCCTCAGGTGCTTCTCACGGTGACGTCTCTCCTCTCGCCGGCTCTCGGTCGTTTGGTCGATATTCACAGCACACGCCTTGACCTCTTGCTCTAGACTGAGTCCCACTGGATGAACACAGATGCCACTCCGTAACCGTACGCTGGGTTGTTTTGACCGCAACCGAGATTAAATCTGAGAAAGAAAACCCTCCTTAAAATTGAAAGGGGCCACGTCCTCTAATCCTGAGTGCAATAGGAGCTGATTGTATTATTAAACTTATAGCAATGACTTCAGGAAACACAATGTGTTTTACTCAAATTGCACACTTTTTGTGAACAGCTGTAAAATAGAGTATATGTGTAAATATTGCCAGCACTGAAGAAGTATTTGTAATTTTAGCGTATAAATAGAACAGCTTTTCAGTGGGCTTGGTGACGCCACGCATCAAGCGCTCGGGTAATTCCAAAGGTGTAAATGTATTTGCTGTACAGAGGAAGTGTGTCAGTGCTCGCTTCTGCCAGGGAAACGGAGACGCTGGTCCCTTCTGGAGAGCCAGCGCCTTTCCCCACAGCGCCTGGCAGCAGCCCGAGGGGCCAGCGGCTCGCTGCTTCACCGAGCGGCTTCCTCGGTGCCCAGAGCCGAGCAGAGCGGCGCCTCTGCAGCTGCTGGGGTAGCCGCAGCGGCGACAGCCCCGCAGCGCAAGCAGCGGTGCCGCGCGTTGCCAAACCGCAGCTCAGGGGACGCAGACGAGGGGAGGCCCTTGGTCCTGCTGCAGACAGCTCCTCCGGGAAAGGAAAAGGGCAGGAGGCACCGGGAAGGGTGAGGCACCTCGGTGCTCCAGGTGACACTTGACACACGCAGCGCCCTAGCTACAGCTCCAAGCAATAGTAACGTTGGTGTAATCGCTAAGATAGACCTCATCTCTGCCACCCTTGCACATGGTTGGAGCAGTCCGAGCGCCGCTCCACGGCCGGCCTCCAGCGACTGCTCCACGGGACGAACCGCAAAGCCATTGTTTGCAGATGCCGCTGACGGTCGGGGACCCAGGGACGCGAAGGACCATGGTCCTGGGCTGCCCAGCGTGCCGCGCAGGTCCTGCCTTGGGGAAGCAGCACTCCCTGCTGCATGGAATGTATTTTTAAGAGAATAAATCTATTTTTTTGTATTTGCAGACATATATTTGGGCTGGGGCAGCTTAGTTAGAAGACAAATAATGCAAGAAATCTTTTCATAATCACAGACTCATCCCAATTAAGCAGATTTTGCAGGGTTACAGTATTGCCCATTTCCCTAAAACAAACTGTGTCCAATAGAGCTCTCGGCACTGTTTCACCCTCTCAAAACTCTCCCGATCTCCGCGTGCTCAGCAGGGGGAAGCCAGCTCTTTCCTCCCCAGGCTGCCCATGCAGCGATACAGATGGTGCTCACCACCTTCCAGTTGCACAGTGCTCTTAGTCTGCATGCCAAATGTAAACACACATTTTATCTGCATGTCTCTCCTGACTCAAACCCTGTCAGCTCTACCGTATATAACCAATAAAGACTTCTCTTTTTACACATTTGTGATGTGGTGTTTGCAGCTCCGGCTGAATCTGGGTGCAGTGTCCGTTACTCGGAGGTGCTGATGCTCCTGGGTGAATTGCTGCGGCAGCGCCAGCCTGCAGCACCGCGTTACTGCGGAGTCTCACTGCCTTGGTCTTCGCTTTTTGCCTGCATCCAGGCAGATCTCAAACATGCAGGGAGCAGGGACATCTCCAACCGGATCAGGTTGCTCAGAGCCCCGGCCAACCTGGCCTGGAATGTTTCCAGGGATGGGGCATCCACCACCTCTCTGGGCAACCTGGGACAGTGTGACACCACTCTCATGGTGGACATTTTTTTTTCCCTGATGTCCAGTCTAAATCTCCCCTCTTTTAGTTTAAAACCATCACCCCTCGTCCTGTCACACCAGGCCCTGCTGAAGAGTCTCTCCTCACTTTTCCTGCAGCCCCCTTTGGGCACTGGGAGCCGCTCTCAGGTCTCCCCGGAGCCTCCTCTTCTCCAGGCTGAACAGCCCCAGCTCTCTCAGCCTGGCCTCACAGCAGAGCTGCTCCAGCCCTCTCAGCATCTGCGTGGCCTCCTCTGGACCCTCTCCAACAGCTCCACGTCCTTCTGATGTTGGGGGCTCCAGAGCTGGACGCAGGGCTGCAGGGGGGGTCTCACCAGAGCGGAGCAGAGGGGCAGAATCCCCTCCCTCGCCCTGCTGCCCACGCTGCTGGGGGTGCAGCCCGGGGCTGGAAGCACACGTTGCTGGCTCATGTTGAGCTTTTTTGCAATACGCACGTACAATTAGCACCTAGCACGTGCAGGAGCAGCCCCTGTGACTATAACCTCATCATTTGTAGAGAAGTACGTTGATTTGTAAGGGGCACCACAGTTTATATCAGACAAAGCTCTTTTCTTTATATCTGATCTGTTTTATTTGACTGCAAACCTGGGTGCGTTTCCGGAGGCTCTAGTAAGTGGGTCATTAGTACTGACTGACATTTTAGGAGCCATCCATCGCTGCCACTTCAGCTGCTGCTCCCTGGGTAGCACTCATTAAGTAGAGGTGAAGTTCTACCAACATTTCCTCTGTTAAATATTTAGCTAAGACAACTGAGTTTTGGCTTGGCTGAGAGCCCCTTCTGCGCCAGTTCCCGCAGGCAGCTGTGGAACGCCATGGGAGAGGTGGTTCTTCTCCTCTTAACGACTGCAGCTGCAACACACCCGCTGCCATGTGGGGCTCGCTAAGGACAGCAGCGAGCTGTGAACACGTAGGTGCAGAGTTACCGCCCCCCGCTCCCACGTCTGCTCCAAGGCCCCGCCAGCGCCTTCAGCAGGTAGCACAGCGCGGTTCTCTCTTGTTTGCCATTCAAGGCCAGGCTCCCCAGTCTCTGTGTTCAAGTTCTCTGCGCTCAACGTGAACTGGAATTCCGTGGTGCTGGCATCAGGTTCTGGAAACAAGGTTTGAGGACACACAGACCCTTCGGTCCCCAGAGAGCTCTCGCACAGCGTCCAAGGGCACAGGTGGCACAGTCAGGCACAGCAGCCACAGCTGTGTCCCTTCAAACCACCATCAGATGAAGCGGTCACGTTTTGTATCACTTGGTGGCCTGGACACCACAGGAAGGGGAAGGGGAAGCGCTCTGTTCGTTCTCCTCAGCTTGTCAGGCCGCAGAAGTCCTTCTCAGGTGAAGCGAGGGGGGAGCAGGGCACAGAGCACCCTCCCACTGAAGCGGTCACGGCACAAGCAAGAACGCAGCCGGGCCAGGAGGAAATCGGTGAACACCGGCTCAGTTCCCAGCCTCTCCTAGGACTCCAGGGCCAAGACGTGGCTCCTGTTCCCAGACCACCGTGACCCCACCACCTCCCTACACCGCAAAGGCCAACATTTCCCTCCAACCCGAACGGGACGGCCACAGCCAAACCGGCTCCCTGGGGCCCAGCCAGATCCCTCCAGCACCACTCTGCCCTACTCAGCAGCCAGGACTCCCCTTGTCTTCTTCAACCCCACGCGTTACGGGGAGCACAAGCTGCTTCCTTCTCCCCAGGAAGCCCCAGTGCCGGCTGTCAGGGAACACATTTGACCCTTACTGGCCCAGACTGGGGCCCAGCACTGCTCTCACTTCTCTGGCACGCCGCGGGTAACGCCTCTGCATACCTGGGACAGGACAAAGGCTCCCAGAACCACATCACCACGGTCTTTGGGTGGCTGGAAACGGGGAAGAGCCAGGTGTGAGAGGGTTTGGTCAGCCACTCTGCCCCGTATCTGCGTGCGTACGCAAGAACCTGGTGACGCTGCACACGCAGAAGCGCAGGACTGCAAAGCCTGAGCGGCATTTCTGATGGGAATATTTGCATTGGGTATTTTATTGTCTTTCTCATCCTCTGTGATTGATGTTTTCCAGAAAATTTGTAAATACCACGTTGACCTGATGCCTGTGAGCGCCTGGAAGTCACGGACAGACTCCACAAGCCCTGCAGGAGCTTTGCTAACACAAACCAACAGACTCTGGAGAGAAGCAACAGCTTTTAGCAGACAAACCAGCAAGGCTGGAAAAAGCTAATTTTAAGACAATTTGTTCTTTGGATAACACAAATTCCGTGACTGATATGCACTGAGGGGCTCCAGCCCGCTCATCATCTTCGTGCCCTCCTCTGGACCCTCTCCCACAGGACAGAAATGAGATACGAGATAAAATAAACGCTAGAAACAGGAGGATGGGAAATTTGGAAGAAATAAGAAAAGTCTCATGCTAAGTGGGGAAAGAAGGACAGGGAAAAAGGACATCAATGTTTAAATAAGACTGCCCTGTGCAATGAAAGGAGGGCTGTATGTGCTGAATTAATAAGAAGGAAAATATTTGGAAAAGCAGCCAAACCGAAGTGATTTTCGGAAGTCTAACAATGGCAGCTGCCACACCATCTCACCAGCCCAGCAGAAATGAAACGGAGAGGGACACAGAGCGCCCGCCCGCAGCACGCACGAGGCACGGGGGGAGCTCCTCCGGGCAACTTCCTGCTTGGGCAACTGTTTCTTTATCAACAAATACGAACAATTGTTCTGCTTTTTAACTTACAAGTATCCCATTCTGATTATTTCTGTTGTTGAAATTATTTAATAAAACATTATGCTTCGCACGCTCTTAGTAACACCAGCTCTCTTCCTAAACCAGGATGCATAGGGTGCAGCAGCCAGTGGACCATTCTGGAGGGGTGGGATTTGCTATCACAGGTAGGGAAACAGTTGCACCAAATTCTCAAATGCCAGATAAGAATAGAATTGGTCAAAAATATTATTATTCAAAACAAAACAATAAAAAAAAACCCAACAAAGAAGTTTACATAAATTCTACACTACGCTACTATTTGTAGCAACCAGCTTCTAGAGGCCCTTGTGCAATTACCAAATGGTACAAACACATATAGGTAGAAAAAAAAGAAAAAAAAATCTAAAAATTTCTAGCTATAGGCTTGACTTTCCAAAACTATCTGCAGAGTCAAAAAAGTCTCTAACCAGCTTGGCAGTAAGGGGGTATTCTGTGCACTGACACACCAACCAGCTGTAGGACATTTTGTAAAAGGATGCTACGCCAAAGGTCAGGCAAGTTTTTGTAAGGCCGGTCTAACGGATGTGTTACACCGTGAATTACGGCCGAGTCCTGTCAGCCAGCGCTGTTACAGACTAAGTGAGATCTTCATCCCAAAGAGTCCACAACAGCAGCACTGTGCTCTTCTCACTCCTCTTCTGCTGCTTCTCTTACATGCTGGCAGCTTGCTGCGGAGGGACCCCAGGCGTCGGCTGGCGAGGCAAAGTATACATGGCCCCAAGAAACTGGTCCGCGATGCGCCCGGCTTCTCGCAGTCCGCTCAGTAACGCGCCGTGGACGGTTGCAGGGTAGTTGCGAATCGTATGTTCTCCCGCAAAGAACAGCCGAGGAATAGGCTGGGGGACAGAGAACACTGTTAAGGCTTGTTCACGTTCCTTCAGGTTCTCCAGATGCTCTGAGAAGAGTGTTAAGAGTCCTCTAATCACAGCGCAGTCTCCACTAACAGGAACGCGATGCACAGGAAATAAAAATACTTTAACCTGTCCTACAAATTACCAAGAAAATCTTATGCACGACTTTCATTTCACAGAAGGGTTTCATGTTTGTAGTGACGGTAATATGAGGAAATATTTCCAAATTATTTGCCAATAGCTTTGCTTTGATACAAATATAATAAAGCTCTACTTGAAATACAATACTTTTAGAACCAGATAAGCAGGAGATCAACGCCCGCAGCTGCGCCGTGAGAAAGCATTTGAGTGTTTTATCTACAGCTCCACAGCCAAACTGCTAAACATGTCTAAGTGATGGATTCTGATCCTGGGACACGAGCAGTAAGCAAACAAAAACTTCAGCAATTCACTTAAATTAGCAGTTTATCTTTAAACTCTAAAGCAGCTATTGACAGTGTAATCAAAAGAAGGAGAAAAAGAAACTTTCATATATTACAATCTGCAGAGAATCACTTCATCCACAGCTGCGTTTAGTATTGGCTTGTATCACCGGAAAAAGAACCTCAGTAAAGCCAGAGCCACACATCCTGCTCTGCTGGTGCTTCCACAGCAGCTACTGCTTTCACAACTTCATCCTCTCCGAGTGAACTGGAGATGACTTATGCCTTCATTGTGTTCGCTCCCAGTTCAGGAGAGACCTGCTTCCCGTTCCTCCCACTCTGGCCTTCGCTCTTTTTCACATCACTACAACTCACTTAAATACAGTGATGGACAAGATAAATATGCAAACACAATAAACATACAACATAATACTCTGGTCAGATATTACCAAACTGACTTTCTGAATAAAAAGGCTCTTTTTCCAGTACACAGGTGACAGCAAACCTGGGAAGGCAGAATTCATGGACAGAAAATGGAACTATTTTACACCTTCTAATCACTCCTCAGAAGATGCACGTTATCAAAACTCGTGTTAGATATGTATGTGAATTACTTTGAAAAATCACCCTGTTTTGAGGTTTTTCTAGAAAAGACCGAGACATCTCTCACCTGAGGAGCACCTGGAATGGCTGGCCCTGGAGTAATTGGCTGAGCCATCAAATCGTAGTCATTTCCTGAAGATCCAGCTGCTACGTAGGAGTACGATCCCCGGGCCCACGGGTCAGCACGCCAACGGGACACCACAGTCTCTTTGGGCTGAGACAAGACAGAAACTTCAGTTGTTGAACCGTGCAAGTTCTACAGTCAGTGCGAAATAACAAAGATGCAAATTGCAGGAATGAAAGACACCAAATCCTTAGGCTAATGTTAATGGTGGAACTCCCAGTTCATATCCCATGACAAGACATACGAAGGTGAATAACTTCTTCTCTTTGGTGGTAATATCTTAATTCCTTCCACTGTATTCCCAGAACCTACTGCACGTAGCTCCTGCACTGGAACTCAGACTCTCTTTCTTCTGAGTAATATTTAAGTATTTTCTAAACTCCCTCTTCACTAACCATTCCTTTTACACTTATTGTGCCTAAATAACCGCTGGCTAGCTGCACTGGGAACTGATCCAGACGAGATTGCCTTTACTTCTTCCCCTTCAGTTGTTTTCCAGCCAAACCAGTTTCTTTGTGGAGTTCACTGGTGAAGAGCTTTACTGTACTTTAGAGACGGTGCAGAACACAGCAGGTAGTATCAAAGCAGTTCTGTCACTAGCCATGGACAGCTCTGCTGTAACCCCAGAAATGTAAAAGGTAGGAAATTAACGTAAGTATTTCACACTCTGGAAAAGCTAGTCTTAGTTGGTCTAAACCAATCTTCTCCAAAAGAAAAACCAAAAACCAAAAAACCCCCACAGCCATCAACACCAAAAAACACAAACCAAAAAACCCCAACGCTCCTAAAATCCCAAACCCTCCTCTCAAAAAACCCCTCCAACCGAAAGGCGGTACAGGTACCAAACAGCTCCGCGCTGCAGCCCAGCGACCGAGAACGGCAGGGCGTTCCGAACGGCAGAGAAGTTCCCCAAAGCCACTGCCTGCACTGACCTGCGGCACAGCGCTGCTGCCAAATATGCCTTTGAGGATGGCAAGGCACCGTCCAACAATGACATCATCACTGATATTTTCCATGATCCCTGCTGCTTCTCCTGCTACCAAGGCCAACAAAATTGGTGCTGGGGGAGAGCAGGGAAGGAGAGAGAAAAAAAAAACCAAAACAAACAACTGAATTACTGAAATAGAACATTTTGACTAGACAAGTTGAGTAAGAATAGATCTGCAGCTAAATCATAAGGTTCAAAACTAAACAAACCCAACCAGAGTAGTCCTGAATCTTTCAGCATCATGTTGAGTCACCAAAAGGAAAATTAATTCATATATGCTACGGTGTTACTTAGGATTGTCAAGAGAACTGATGTACTAAAAATTAAACATACACATCATTAAGTACAGCATGCAGAAGAGCGGAGAAGTCTTCTTTAGTGAAAACATGACAGACTAAGCATACATTTTTGGGAGTCAAATTCAAGGAAAATCTTAGGTACGTATTGAAAAGCTACCAAAAGAACCCAATGGCAAGAAACACGCCTTCACAAGGAGTGAAAACTCTCTCCATTGATCCCTCTCCTCCTGGAGATATTTCTGAACTACATTTAGCAAAGGAAATACTACAGGTAGAAACAGATGTCAAGCATATTGAAACAGGAACGGGAACTCAAGTCTCTGTTAAAAATTTGGCTTTAATTTTTGTACAGGATTCCAAAATTACTAGTGAATTCCTTATATCCCGGTATATACAGGAGTCTCCTAGGACACATTCCCATCAAGTTACTGCTCTTCACAGAAAACCGGCTGACGTTCAGTTGCGATACAACAGGCTGGAAGATTCAGGAGTATACTGCGGAGAAGTTAGATTAGTAAGGCTGTTATTACTACAAAGATGATGACACTGCTCAAGATACAATTAAGACACTTCAATACGCAGGATCTCTGGAACTTGGAGCAGTTTATTAGAGAAAAAAGATACGGGATTGCTCCTCTTGTTAAACACCATTTTCTGAAACGTTAAGCCTGTCTTTCAAACAATTGAAGGAAAAAACAACAACAACAATCAACTGGTTTCATATCATCCATAGGCACTGGGATTTTTTTTTTTGTCATTTCAGCAAAGTTCTCTAGTTTGCCATTCTTGACACAACAAGACCCTGGAGCTTTTCAGCAATTATTCAGTCAACACATTTTTTTCTTGCTGAACTACATACTCAAAACGCAGTTAATTCATTTTTTTCATTAAAACTTGCACTCAGACAATCTAAAAATATTTTAATGGAAATCTTATGTTTCCAGGCATGAGACCCTGTTCTGTAAGCATTTCTCCAGACCTGAAAAAGTTGTTATCCAGTCAGAAAAATTTGTTTTTCCTAGAGACATGGTAAAAAAGCTGAAACCCTTTCTCTGTCGTGGTTTTGTGGTTACTCATTGGTCTCTGGCTATACCACGGTTCTCTGCTTGCTGTTTGGTATCAAGGCTCAGTAAACACCAGTGCCTCAAGGAGCCACAATTTTTTGTCCAACCTGGCCTGGAATGTTTCCAGGGATGGGGCATCCACCACCTCTCTGGGCAACCTGGGCCAATGCCTCAACACTCTCCAGTGTAAAAAATTTCTTCCTAATGTCCAGTCTGAATCTGCCTCCTTCTGTTTTAAAACCATTATCCCTCATCCTGTCCCAACAAGCCCTGCTGAAGAGTCTCTCCCCACCTTTCCTGCAGCCCCCTTTAGGCACTGGGAGGCCGCTCTCAGGTCTCCCTGGAGCCTCCTCTTCTCCAGGCTGAACAGCCCCAGCTCTCTCAGCCTGGCCTCACAGCAGAGCTGCTCCAGCCCTCTCAGCATCTGCGTGGCCTCCTCTGGACCCTCTCCAACAGCTCCATGTCCTTCTGATGTTGGGGGCTCCAGAGCTGGACGCAGTGCTGCAGGGGGGGTCTCACCAGAGCGGAGCAGAGGGGCAGAATCCCCTCCCTCGCCCTGCTGCCCACGCTGCTGGGGATGCAGCCCAGGATGCGGTTGGCTTTCTGGGCTGCAAGTGCACATTGCTGGCTCATGTTGAGCTTCTCATCCACCAGCACCCCCAAGTCCTTCTCAGCAGGGCTGCTCTCCATCCCTTTGTTCCCAGCCTGTACTGATACCAGGAGTTGCCCCGACCCACGTGCAAGACCTTGCACTTGGCCTGGTTGAACTTAATGAGGTCCCTTCCAATCCTAACTATTATAAAATTCTATGATTTTATTGCATTTCTATTTTATTATTTTATTTTTATGTGCTCTGCCTAGTTTCATGAGAAGGAAGGTTTTGCCTCTAGCAGCAAAACCTTTGTATGTAAGACAGTCTTTCCATCTAAACCAGAACTCCAACGCTACTTGTTAAGAACGGAATAGAGCCATCTTAAAGCCACAAAAGCAGATACACGAACAGCGTTGTCGTGCAAGGCTCCTTACTTGTGTTTCTCCAGCCAAGTCTTATCAGAATACCAGTGGCAACTAAATAGACGCTTAATAGAAGCAACCAAGATAATGCTGAGTAAGTCACAGGACAACTCCAACCAGCTGCAAGACAATAAAGCAGCCTATAAAACCACAAGTGTTGGAGTAGATAGGCAGCAATGCAATTTAACAGACACAGCCTGGAATTCAG
The DNA here is from genome assembly GCA_011801015.1 of Ardeotis arabs. Taxonomy (NCBI): domain Eukaryota; kingdom Metazoa; phylum Chordata; class Aves; order Otidiformes; family Otididae; genus Ardeotis; species Ardeotis arabs. The sequence goes on along the minus strand of JAAGAY010145589.1, from coordinate 57,849 downwards.
TATTAGGAAACTCATACTTGTCCATGTTTTGCCCTCATTTACTACAGAATTGTTTGCAAGTCAGTGGTGCTCTCCGCTTCCTACAAATCCTACCTTCTTATCACATCCTTATGTGAACGCTAACAGCATCTTAAAGTGCTCTTTTCTAGATCTGAAACTGCACACACAAGACACAGACACACACAGACATGCACCACAGCTACCTTTGTACAGGTTCCAAAACAGGAAAAGTTCTCCTCTGCTCGCAGTAGTGCTGCCAACATGACCAAACAAATTGACACTCGGATCCCAGAAGACACGATCAAAACACAACACAACCTAGAAATAAAAAGAATTAAGAGTTAGGAAGAAAAAAAAAGAAAAAAAAAAACACTAAAGACAATTACTGACAGATGTTTATCACTGGAAAGGTCAAGAAAGGAAAATCTGATGAATATATGCTGCATATAAGCAATACATAAAGGTGTGCACCTATACTGCCTTCCGTCGGCTAGTACGCTCTCATAGTTTACAAATTTGCTGGTTAACAAGCTACAGTAGACATACTGAGTCAATCTACTTCCAGATTTTAACTATTTAAAAATTGTGTGGGAAAGAGAAGAGGTCCTTAAAAGTTCTTCAGATAAATTTTCAGCTTCTAGCAAGATAGCAGTGGAAAACACGTTCTTCCTCTCATCCGCATTCCACGCACGATTCAGATTCTCCCCATTGCAACTCCGGGTCTGCTGCAGCTCCCTCAGTGATCAAATCACCTTGTTCAGGTTGCCAAATCCCATCCGCTGCACCGCAGAAGTTTTCCACTCAGGAAGGGGCGGCACAAACTGCACCGCTGGAGGCTGCTGTTTCAATACTCCCAAGGGAAGAGTACACAGCACAGCATCGCATTTGTAGATGAAAGTCTGGCTAGTAGATCGGGTGTTTACCGCTATCACTTCACAGCCTGGAAAGGGGAGAGAAAAAACAGTCATTTATGAGGCCAGGAGGCAAGGGCATTGGATTAAAAATGAAATAAATTACCATAGAAACATATCTACATCAGAAAACACTTTTTTTTTCTGGAGACAGCTTTACACTAACAATTACTTAACTTGTAGGCAAGTGGATGTTACTGGTCACAAAGCTCAATTCCAGAAAGTGCAATTTACACAGCATCTGAAAATGGCCATGCTGGGACAAGGACTGGCGAGGCCAGGAAGTGATATTTAAATATATGCATAAATACATAGCAAGCGGGGAGTCAGCCTCTCACTGAGCTGCTCTCACAGCTGACAGCTTCCCAAGCCCAACAGTTTGAAGAACAACAAAAGGTTACATTCCTTCCATTTGTCTGAGTCCATATTACATTCATTTACACTTGTCACACCAGATCCTGTGGCACCAAGTCTTAAGCAGTCCAAGATCTCTTACTCCAAATGCTTCAGTCAATGAAGTAAAGAAATGGGAGAATGAAGTGAACTTGTGAATCAGTGAACACAACTGAGAAGGATGGTGTCAAACCAACCACAGAAATAACAAAAAAACAGTAAAGATTAATAAATCTCTAACAGCTTTCTACGTCATTAATCACAGTAAGAAATGTGGCTGTTTATCTAACCCAAAACGTACAATGGGAGAGTTTTTACAAGCTCAATCTTCACATCTGCTTCCAGAAGCACTGTAAGCTAATTTCCACGCTCATGCTCCCTCACAGCAGCCTTCCGGAGGAGGAGCTTTCGCTTACCTGACGCTGTATAGCGAACCTGTCGAACCGCTGTGTTTAATTTAATATCCAACCCTTCTGCCAAGGCTACAGGCACACAGGAATACCCATTCCTCACCGTCAAGTGACTGCCTGTGAATTCAAAGTCATCATCCTAAAATGAAGACGCATAAAAAGTAGGCATTTATAATGAAATCACATTAATTCAATAGAAAATAAAGCAGCAGCTCTAAACTGGCAAAATTTTTAAAAAAAACTTTTCAAAGAGTGAGTTGAATAAATTTGAAATACTTTCTGTTTATTAGTCAAGCGATAAGTATAGGAACTCTCTGTAGACAGTTTTATTAGAGACTGTTTTGGCACTGTCTGGAATTTCATCAGCAAACAATCATCATGTGAGAGCTCAGTACCCGCATAAAAGCGGATAGCACTTAAGCGTTTAGAAACTGTTAACACAGAGAAGCTTCCATGAGAATGAAATAAATGCAGCTTAAGCTTTTAGTGCACTGCTGAATTAATACATTAATTAGCTACCTGGTCCCAGTGCTTCAGTGAAAGCGTAGATAGGGGTGTAGCATTAGCAAATTCTAGGTTTGCAAAATGCCAGTCGAGTATTTGCCTGTCTCTTGATGACAGATAAACATCACTAGGAAAAAAAAAACAAACATAATACAAAGACATTTAGTTTGCTGGAGTAGGATGTTGCAAAGGCATTGCTTTTGAAAATTTATTCACAATCTTTGAGTCCCTCCTTAGTGGAGAAAGAAAAAAATTTAAGAAAGAACACAACCAAATTGTGCTTCAAACATCTGGACCTCCTTCATGAAAGCCAAGTATCAAAAACCAGCAAATTCACATTTTCAGAATAGAGTTCATGTAAAATACTCTAAGCGAAGCTAGAAACTTAACTTTAGAAATAAAGAAAATTACATAAATAATGGCTTAAGTAGCATGTATAAACAACATCTAAAAACTTAGTATAATCACACAGAGCACAAAATAATTCCACCAAAATAAGCAGGATTGTTATGCTATCATTATTGTTGGGGATTTCAAATCTCAAAGGCTTCCAGAGATCAGGTAATGGTTACAGTAAGGATTTCCACTGAAACGCACCCCAGCTCAAACCACCCTTTTTGTCCAAGTCACCTCTAAAAACAAGGAATACCTCCCTCTGAAGTTGAGGGAGGTCAAACTTCACATTTGTACCTTCCTAACACCTCGAGTTACCACAATTAAAAGAAAGCATACTACAGTACTTTTGAAACTCAGTGAAAAGTAGTAAAGAAACTGCTTTCCTGAGTATTTATTTTTAGCATTTGTATCTTTACCTTGGTGGATTGGCCTCAAGTTCTTGCAACTTCTCTTCCAGCTTTCCTTGTGTTTCTGCCAATTCATCGTACTCCTAATAAGATTAAAACCTAACATTAAAATCAGTTCACATGTAAAAGGACATAGCATCAGACTAGACCTAATCCCAAGAGAAATCAGTGTAAGAGTCATGGTTTTAGTGGAATCTAAATAAAATTCTTTATTTTTTTTCAACATTTAATCCAGCATATTTTGCCTTTCTGGTGTTTTGAATATATAGAAGGCTACGCCACACTGCAGAAAAGATTGCTGTGTTAATGTTTCAGGAATTTAAACACTCAGATCTGAAGAATATGAAGGTCCATCCATTACAGTCCTCGTATTTTCCTATGGTACTGAGAGCTTTTTCATAGTGCACAAAATTTTATTTCTATTTTTGTTTCTCTCTTAAAAGATTAGAGTTAATACGGAACATAGAGATTTCCAAAGCAGCAGTAGCCATGCAAAAGGCAGAGGCATGATCTCATTTAAGTTTGTTTCAGTGAGGTGGTTTTTCTCTGGTTTTAAAAACCACTAGCAGAACTAGGTATAAAGGCAATCATAGTTTTCCTTCAAGGCAGAATAATTTGAAGTGTTCAACAACAGCAACAAAAGCAAAGTTGTTCATTGGTGACAAAACGGAAGAGCTTCTACTTACGCATACACAAACACACTGAGCTACCAAATAAATGTACGTATCCTGTGCTGGAGAAGTAGCTGACAAACGATCCTTGCTTCTGTCTGACCGCGGTTAGCAATATGACTTTCAGTATCATAAAAAGAACAGTTTTTAAGGTTTCCTTTTTAAGGCATATTTCTACATGAAGATATACATGGGGGGGGATGGACTAACTCTGCTTGTCTAGATAGAGCTCTGTAAATGACAATCTTTGGATAGAAAGGAGTCTTTTATTCAGGAAACTGTCTTTTGTTTATCTTGGAGAAGGAGCATCTCTTTTCAAATACAGGTTTTATTTCTAGACTACTGTGAGACCCAGCACTCCTAAAGACCAAGTCTGACCCAAAATTTAGCCTTTAGAATATTAAATGCTGTCTGACATGAGACAATACAGACCGTCGCCTAAAATTAAACCTTCAACATGTTAACAGTCTCCATCATGAGCCATGAAAGATGAGTCCCTAAAGGTACTTAAGGCAGCCCTGTTATCAGTATTGCCACCCAGAGTCATCACCAATCACCTTCTCTTGAGAGTGTTTGACCTGAGCGAGAGATGTGGAAACATTTATGTTGCGTAACTTGATCTGGCTGCTGAAGTCCTCAGAAAGCACTGACTTAAGTGGTCACTATGTCTGTCATCCTTTACCTTGCACAGTGCGGTCAGATCTCTGTGTTTGCTTTTCACAAGGAACTCGGCTGTAATATCCCGAGGTGGCTTCACTTCTGATGCTTCCTTATACTGTTGATGAAGTTCTTTAATCTTCTCTTTTAAATTCACCATCTTTTTCAGGTGGAGTAGGAAAAGGGAGAAAGTTACTGTGCAAAATGGATATTCATCTCCAACTATGCTGTTATACCAACGAGATTTCCTGGTTTTGGCAGATTCTACATTCAAGAAACCACAATAAATACCACCAACTCCAAAACAACATGCCTTAAACCTAACCTCATTGATTTCTTACAAAATACATTGCAAATAACTTAGGATATGAGAGCTGTCCTCAGATATTTTTGAGAAACTTCCATAGAGAAGCAAAGATGTTATCTACCAGCACATGTGTCTGGACGTAAGGAAAAAATTTTTTACCCTGAGGGTGGTGGAGCAGTGGCCCAGGTTTCCCAGAGAGGCGGTGGATGCCCCATCCCTGGAAACATTCCAGGCCAGGTTGGCTGGTGCTCTGAGCAACCTGATCTGGTTGGAGATGTCCCTGCTCCGTGCAGGGGGGTTGGACTGGGTGGGCTTTGAAGGTCCCTTCCAACCCAAACCGTTCTGTGATTCTATGATTCTAAGTTTTTGTATACTTTGGCACATTCTGAGAAACACAGTGCTATCCTCTTGCTCTAAATGTCATCATCTAACCTTGTTAAGAAGATCTTTCAGTTCCTCCTGTGTTTTCACAATTTTTTTCCAGTGTTCAATCTGCTCATCCTTCACATGCTTCTCCTGCAATCTGGAAAAGGTGAGAAGCAAGAGGCAGTTCAGCATGAAGTCCTTGAGTTACTGAGAAAACTCATTATCGCAATCTAATGAGTGTAATGCAATAAAAGCACGCCATAGAATATTTTAGTAAATCCTCATATGGTAATTAGAAAATTAAGACAAGTCTCTGTAAATAAGAGATACGTGACTAGCTAAAATGGGACTCAGGTTAGCTACCATGACAAAAAGGCACATTACAAATGCCATCAGCTTTCAAGCGCTAAGTCAATTATCCACTATCAGCTACTGTAGCAGTGATTTTCAGGAAGCTTTCAAGAAAAGACGTTTGCTCCTTTAACCATCCTTGGCATTTTCTGCTTCGATAAAGAAGAAACACATACACAAGTGAGAACTCAGCAGAGACCAAACAGCAGTATGAGAGGGGTAACGCTTACCCTGGGAGCATCGCTCCTGTTTCAGGTGTCTTTTGGAAAATCCTCCACAAACTAGGAATATCTACCATGAAGAGAGAAGTCACTTACTGTATGACAACCTCCAGAGCCTGACCTAGGGAGACAGGCTTATTATTGAGAACGTTAAAATCCAGCTGATGACTGAGATAGGAGGTGGCTTCCAGGAGACGATTAAATTCTTGCTCCACCATTTCATCTTTTTCTTTTGGAACCTAGGAGTCAAAAGAACAAACTTACTTCTTAACCACCTAGTCATAAATGAAAAAGAAAACACATGGGTCACCGAAGCTCAAAATTTCAGAGACGCTCAAGTAGTTCAGAGAAAATTTTAAACAAAACCAGAGCAATGACACAGATTACATTCTCTAGTGCAGTCTAAATTCACAACCTTGTAACAAATTCAAAATGCCAACATTCCCCAATTCAGAAGAATGAGAAAGGCAGGGTGCAAATAAATTCTTAGAGCAGTGCTCAAAAAAAAAAAAAAACAAACACAAACACCAAATAGCTATCACATTGCCAATGGGACAAAAGAGCACTCATGGTAGGATGGCTCTGTGCAATCACAAGGCTTTAGAAGGCGTGGCATAGCTCAGTGAAGTAAACAGACAGTAACTTATCTTTTGGAGTGGTCAGAGTGACTACGAACCTCCAATCTAGCTTTTCTAGGATGACCAAGGAAAGACAGCAGGACACTTCATAGAATGATAGAATGGTTTGGGCTGGAAGGGACATTAAAGATCATCCAGTTCCAATCTCCATCCCCTGGGCAGGGACACCTTCCACCAGACCAGGTCGCTCAAAGCCCCGTCCAACCTGGCCTTGAACACTTCCAGGAATGGGGCATCCACAGCTTCTCTGGGCAACCTGGGACAGTGCCTCACCATCCTCAGAGTAAAGAATCTCTTCCTTATGTCTAATATAAACCCACCCTCTTCCAGTTTAAAGCCATTATCTGTTGTTCTATCACTACATGCTCTTGTCCTTCCTCAGTTTTCTGGTAGGCCCCCTTCACATACTGGAAGGCCGCTCTAAGGTCTCTTGGAGCCTCCTCTTCTCCAGGCTGAACAGCCCCAGCTCTCCCAGCCTGGCCTGACAGCAGAGCTGCTCCAGCCCTCTCAGCATCTGCGTGGCCTCCTCTGGACCCTCTCCAACAGCTCCAAGTCCTTCTGATGTTGGGGGCTCCAGAGCTGGACGCAGTGCTGCAGGTGAAGTCTCACGAGGGCAGAGCAGAGGGGGAGAATCCCCTCCCTCGACCGTAGCTATGTAACAATGTAATTCGTAACTATTATATTTTAAAAGATTTGGGTTTTACACTAAGTAGAACATGTATTTCACAATTATGGGACTATTTTCCTATACGTACCAGAAAGCTCCAACAACGCTACTGAGCATAGCAGAGGTATAAGCAAAGCTTCCAATGGCAATTCCCAAATGCAAACTTTTTTGTCACATTCCAGTGATACATCCACCGCTGACTTAACCTTTGCGTTCTCCTACCACACCTGAACATCAGGATCTACTTTAACAGCGTGGGTACATACTACTGTGCACTTTTTAGTTTTTTTAAGCATGAAGAAGGAAGAGCTGGAAATGAAAAGGCACAATCTAAATGACTTCATTTCTATACTTCCTTACAGTCAATCCATGGAGAAGTGATTCTGAAGACCCTGGGGGTAAACAGGATGCTGCTGCAGCTTCTGGCTTATGTCAAAGCCCTATCTCTGTGGGCCAGAACTTGGTAAGCATCCTCAGCAGAAGTTGCTCTCCAGAGCCACTGGGGACACACACTTTCATTACTCCTCTCCCTCTTCCTGGCAGCTATCCCCTGCTATACCAACAGCCTGGTAACAAATAACCCCGAGACACTGTTTTCATGAACCTTTTAAAAAGAAATAGTATCAGACTTACAGCTTGCCCATTTGCTTCATAAAGTGGGCATTTTTGTTTGATCTTAGCCAATTCCATATTCACTTGTTTGCTGACCACCGCCATGGGATTTCCTCCTGGAAAACATTTTGTATAGTTAACAGAGTACTCCTGCAAAGTTTGTCTGCAATTAAATAAAAATTCCACAGTTAAAGCTATTTCAGAGACTACACACACCAACTCCAGTGCAAAAGGCATTCCAGTGAAGTAGCATAGCACTGTCAAAGGTCTACTCTTCACAGCAATTCTTGCAACAAGGTCATGGAAAAAAAAAAAACCAAAACCCAAACCAAAACACCCAGCTCACCAACACTTGAAGGACAGTATGTAAAAAGGGCCGATTAAAAAAGCAGAGTCCTAGGGTGGCAGCAACCTTAGTACGACAGAGTTTATAGCTGTAAACACATCTTCAGAACGTTTGCGAGCAGAGTGTTTGAAAAGCCAAGGAAAGCTCCCACAGCTGCACAGTAACTTCGGGAGCTTTTGAAAGCGTGGTGACATGGAGATGGAACCCAAAGAATTCAGTCCCTAAAAACCTAATGGAACTCCAACAAGCGACACTAGTGAATACCATCTATGAAGACTAACCACGTACACCATCTGTACCTGGGAGAGGTGTAACTAAACAGATCAGAACACAATCTAGGTGATTCCACGTAGAAACATGAGGAAGGCAGAAAGGATTGACTTTAAGCACTCAGAATCACTAAACATCAAAGCCTGTCTGTAAGTACAGCAGAGGAAAGGAAAAGAACAGACAAATGGGAAATGGCATAGACGTGAGGCAACACAGGCTCCCTCCACAAAATTAACTTTGGGAAAAGTTTTTCAGATCTAGCTTCCCAATATTCTCTGATTCTGCAATCCAATCAAAGCCAGGGCCTTAGTTCAAAATAGAGGGGGAAGTTCAGCCACCCTAATACCTTCCTGTTTTTAGAGAGGTGACTGAACAAGCAGAACAGAGTTTTGAAGTAGGTCTAAATAAGTTCAAGTTCAACAACCTACTAAAAATTTTATTTCTTCCACAGTTTACTAACTAAACCAGAAAAGATCCCATAACTTCAGTCTTTCACCTTCTTGAACCACAAGCTGAACCACTTCAGCAGTCCTCCCTCCTCATATTTCTTCAAGATTCAGAAATACGAAGGATGCCCTTCAAACCACTGCCTTCATCACAGGAATCTTCTTTTCTCCATGGCATACGCTACCTCATTCCAGGCAAAGGGTAGATTCTTTTGGAAAGGAAACATCCATGACTAACTAAATATAAAACTATTACAGGCTTTCACTAGGCAACTTTAAAGTTGTTTTACCAGGACTGTGCAACTTCAATACTTTTTGCCTGGAAGCAGTTTATGTATGCAATTTAATAAAAGACTAACCATAAGACAGACACTATGTTTTGGCAGTCAGTAAAACTCAGTTAAGTTTTATTACAGGTTTTACAATATTTTATTATTTCACTGCATTACTGAAGGGCATTCCACACTAAACACACGCCCATCTTCTTAGCAGAGTAACTAGTACCAATAACTGATGCCATCCATAAACCAGTACTAAATACTAAGAAATATGACTTGTTTGCCATTATTTTTACAACTATTTTTGAAATCACTTAGGGAAAGGACTTTTGGGGTTTAAATTCTGACTTTAAGAAGTACTTTCTCTTTAGAAAGGCTCTGCTCTTCATTCCCCCTCCTTCCTTTTTTTCCTGTGTAAATGAAAAAAACCCATAATTCTACCTCTTTGGAGTCTCTCCCATCTTATATTTTTGCTATTTATTTGCTCTTAGCCACTCAACTAACCCCTCACTACATTCCTACTTCTCCATGTTCAATTTCAGCTTATACTTTGGAAGATCCAAGGGAACAACTAAGAGAGTTACAAAGAAATTCCAGTCCACAGACCTGAGCTCAGGTGCCACTGGCAGCTGGGTAAAGCAGCTTTAGAAAGACTTGCTCAGCAAGGGTAGCGAACCCCGTGTAGATACCACCTTAAAGGAACTGGGCAAAGGAACAGGATGCACAGAAGGACAGGATGCCAAGGAAAGAGCAAAGAATTCCCCTACGCACGAGCAAACTGTAAAAGAATGGATCTACAACAGTTCGGTGACGTGACAAGCACCTGCATGACTTCAGTGACCAACAAGCTATGGCACCAACAAAAATCCCAGCTTCTAGTGCAGGCTGCCATCTGTTCTGAAGATTCACTGATGCAAAATGCTAACTGCCCAAGAGGCTGAACTGGAACTACTTCTTAATAGTTAAAAATACCCAATTATTTTGGCCATGAAAGGAAATGGCATAACATTTCAGGTTTGTAATATCTCGTCCCACAATTTACCTCCTCCCTCCTTTATATTTTGAAAAACTCACCAAGTCCTGTCACCACCATTGCTCCTAGATCAGCAACATAGTTCCCTTTGCGAAAGGTAGCAACTCTTCCTCCTACTCGGTCCTTTTAAAAGCACAATATATTAAACCTCCGGTAACATTCCGCAATAATCTCACTTAAATATCATCACTGAAACTCCTACAGAACATGGTGTAAGTATTCTCTTACCCAAAGGTTCAATAAATATAACACATACTTTTCCAAGAACCTCTGCAAATGAACAGCTGATCTCAAATAGTTTGCCTAAGTAATAAAATGTTCAAGTTGCATTAAAAAAAAAAAAAGAAAAAAAAAAAAGAAAAAAATATACCTAACCTGATTTGGACAGATTTAACTACATCTACAGTAGCATCTACTGTGATTCTAAAATCTATCCTTCATTGTCCATGGATAGATTATGTACTAGATTTCCTCGTCCACTTCCTACCACAAAATCCAACAGCTATATAGGAAACTGATTCAGCTGTGCTTGAGAAAACTATCAAACCAGCTATCAGTCAAGAAGACAACCATGAATCAACAGCTTATTTTAGAAGCAGGAAAAAAAAAAAGGATTTGATTCTTGCCACATACTACTGACTTAAAGATGACACTTATTTTCCTAGCACTTTAAACTTAACAAGGTGGGGAAAAAAGGCACCTTTCCCTATTCTCGGTCCAGCTAGCAGGACAATATCAGAGAGAAATAACAATCACAACTGGGCAAAGATCCTGAAGAGCTATCAATTCATATAAAAATGTGAAGTTTGATTTTTAGCAATTAAAACATCAATTCAGAAGCATGTCAACTAATAGTCTAGAAGTTATAGAAAATAAACGGATGGAAAGAAACTACCACCTGAATTACTGAAATCATAATGTGAGAAAACACCAGACAGCCTTAAAAAAAAAATACTACTCAAGAAGAGATGCAGCAGTCTAAGAGAAAAATCCAGAGCCATGTATTGCTTATAACAAAGATGCATAGAAAAAAACCCAGGTTACAACACAGATCTCTTTGTTCCAGCTTAAAAAAAAAAAAAAAAAAAAAAAAAAAAAAAAAAAAAGCAGCAGCTAGCAAAATTAAGAGCCTGAAACATGACTCTAATAAAAAACTTAAGCAGATTATTTTAATCTGTGCTAGAATAGTGTCAGAAGCAAACATACTAACAAAATGAAGCCAGGAAGTAAAACATAAGACAAATCCCAATTTAACTCATCAACGGATTTGTTTAATTGAAGTGAGTATCAAGCTGTTCTCAGCTGATTAGATTATATGAAAAAACCCGTCAACTTTAAAAAAAAGGAGATTCAGCTTAGGGCTGGATATAAAAGAATACCTTATTACTGGAAAAACAATTAGAAAAACATGCACCACAAAATGTAGCTTCATAGAGCTTTAACGCCTGCGCTAAGCACACAGTAATAAGCAAGGGAGAACTAACGTAGACGGCGTAGGTGCAAGGAAAAAATCCACCCAAAGCTGTATGGCAATTCCAAACAATGACTCTATTTAATGGGCAAGTTCTTGAAATACAGACTTGCATTCGGCTGTCCAGCGAAAAATCAGTTCCTAATCACGAAAGGAAGAAGATTCCAGCCTGTTACTGGTGTAAAAGCGTATACACTGGCACCTGACCATGCAGCCCACCCCGAGAGAGCATCAGCCAACCCAGCGAGAACAGATACGCTCGTTTCCTAGTGAGATGAGTTTAGTTCTCAGCAACACATCCCGGCAGCCTGTAACTACTCAGAAGCTTATCCATCTCGGGCACGCCGCTTGGATACTCGGCCTTGTGCTAGTACTGAGCGTGGTTACTGGTTAAGTTTCCATACAGAAGTAAAGTAGCACAGAAATTCATACCCTGGCTTCCAGAACTGTGACATCCATCCCAAAACTCTGCAACTGGCGAGCTGCTGCCAACCCAGAGACTCCAGAACCGATAATGATCACCTTTCCGGTCTTCTTGGCTGAAGAGAGGGAAAAATAAGCGACAGGCTCTATACACGCATCGCTACATCATAAGCGATCATGTAAAGTTGCATTTAAGAGATATCAAGAACACAAAGAAGCTTCCTTCTCACCAGTAGTTCTGACAGAACAAACTCTTTAACAAAACAAATAGCCCCAAAAATAAAACTGAAGTAATTACATACATAATATGGTAACAGTAAAACACTTCACAATTTTTCCTAATGAGAGAGGTACAAGGAAAATAAAGCAGTAGCGCATCTGTGACAAGGAAGAAAACAGGAGGAAAAACACTTCTGAGGGACAGTTGTTTGAAGAAACTGATTGTTATTATTTATGGTGGCACAAAGTATCATAGTTTCATTTCTTTCTGCCCCAGAAGAATAAAACCTAGAAAGGACAGACAAGTTCAGCAGCTGTAAAATTCAAGCATTATATAAGCACATCACAGATGTAAGCACCGTAAGGTGTTTCTGCCTTTCGTTTTTCAAATGAGGAACAAGGATAACTCATTAAACAGTGACAGTCACCAAATTATCTACAGAAGATTTGCAAACATAAAAGTGATTTACTTAAATACATGGCTTCTCCATGCCAAAATAAAAAACATTATAGATTTCCAGTCTTTTTTTATTTTCTCAGCATCACAATCCTAAAAGAAGCACTCAAAAATCTGTCCTAATAAATCACAGAACAATAAAACAAAACCCCAATTAGAAATAATTTTTGAGTTTCTTACTTGGAAGGGGCTTCACTCTTTTGTAGATACCAAAGTTGATGAGACCATGCCGCTCCAGATAGCTGTGTACTCTGTGAACGAGCACTGTATCACCTAAAAAATGGTAACGTTTTAAAATTATTCTGTACGTTTGGCAGCACATATGTACTTAAAACATATTCACAAGCAAACGCAGCACAGTAGCAACCCAGCAAAGTCACACTGAACACACCCCTTTCTGCACCCTCAGCTGCCCCACTGAAGAATCCATCTTCTTGAAGGCGGCCGAGGTTAACGCTTTCTGGAAACCGCAAGCTGTTTTCCATGCTACGCTGCAGTTTTGTACACTGCCTGAAAAGCTGTACAGGACATTAAACGCTTCTGTTTATTTAGTGTGGAAGAACACCTTGTCTGAAATTGACTGCAGAAATCTGGAGATCTTTACACAGAAGTGTAAGGTGATTTGCCAGTATTAAGCCAACACATTACTGGAACACTGAATTCTCATTTTTATTTTAGAAACACAATAATTCAACTACACTGTCAAATATTACAGAATATCTGCATTCAATTCAGTATTATTTTCTTATTTAATTACTCTTTCCTCCATCCTTTTACAGTTCATTTGGATATTTTTTGAGAAGGGTGGAATGGCCTACATTTGCAAGCACTAACTCTTCACTCTTTTACTCCCTTCTCTTATCACGGCCTCTCTGTTCACATCTTAAGCAACTTTTTAATGCCCCCCAGAACCTTACGATTAAGAAAATCTCACAGCTGCAAACCAGCATGGAGTTGTAGCAAACCTTAAAAGCTGCACGTGAATTCACTTGCAGGAAACTTCCGTAACAACCCACCTTCTTACGAGCTTTTTAGAATTCTGCTAGGGATATAATTCTTTACCAGATAAATCAACTCTGACAAACCTGAAACACGAGCATATTCCAATATCCCATTCTGTACACAAACACTCACGGAGCTTCCACTAGCAACAGAACCCATCTGAAGTTCTCTCTTGATTCTGAGCAGCTTTTCCCCAACAAACACTGAAAAAGAATAGCAGTGACACGTACAATATGGGGTTGGCAGTAAAAGATTTCACTTACTATTATAAGGGGCTTCTAGTTGCTGGATAGTTGCCTCAAATGTCAACTGAATCTTTGGGTTATCCAACCAGAGCTGCAGCTGTATTTAAACAAACAAGAGGACACATTATATTAAGCAACACAGAAGAGGTGTTTTCCACGTGCATTCGTTAGGAGATGAACCCGCTAATGAGTTCAACTTTGGCAGTGCTATCCAAGCGCCGAACTGAACTTCGCCTTCCCGTGTTCTTTGAGGTGCAATACAGTTCATTTTAACCTCCCACACCACTTCAAGCAAGTGGAAGTTCATCAAGTTAGCAATCTCCTAATCACACACAGAAGAAAACGTACGCTGAAAGAGCAAAAGCTACGAGATGGAAGTGCCAGAATGCTGACGTGCACAGCCTTCCGTCCACCCGCGTGGCCAGCGCGGTACGTGTGATATCTTAACTGGGTATGCAACGTCAACCAGCACCTGACTTTTCACATCAAATTTAACATTATTTTTGTAAAAGCTACAGAAGTATGTCATCTTATGAGGTTTATTTATTTCAGACCTTTAATCACCTAATTCATCTTCGCTGATTAAGACACTACCATGGACTACACTGGTCATGTACACACAAGAAAGAACATTTAGAGGACAGTTCAAAAACCAAGCTGGAAGAGCTGCCCGTGAAATACTAATTATGTCACTTCATGCTAGGAAAAAAGCACAGAATAGTATCACAACTGCTTTCCCAACAGGACTCCTACTTCATGGCATGGATGGCAATAGCAAATAAATAATATTTTACTGTTCAATGTCTAGATGTCTACATAGCATCTCCACACCATTCTACATTCCAGAATTAGTCATTTATTTTGCTATTTCTCCAGAATTGCACTACTGAACTTCACAGCTTCTCACAGACACCAAATTAAAGTGCAACTCATACAAGTATAATGAACAGGTAAGATTTAGAAAGAATTTCTGTAGAACTTGGAAGGTTATTTGAGGCCAATTTCATCTTCAGCATAGCACCTTCTTCTGTTCCTTTTCCAAGTAATTTTTCACAATGTTCTTTCTGATAATTTCTGACTTTGGAACTAACCATTTTGTAGAACTACATACCGTAATGCTAAGATTCCATTTTCAGGTGGCAGAGTGCCAAGTGCATAATCTATACTTTTATATCTATAAATCTCTATGTATGAATACATACAATTACTTCCATTATTCACATTAGTTTACTTTTATTTAAAATTAATTTCATCTGCCATTTTATCAACCAGTTACTCATAAGAGTCTTCATCTTTTGTAGTTTTTGCAGTCCTCATTTTACTAAAGTAATTTAATACGTGCAGCAAATGACCATTTCTTTACAAATTCTGATTTTTAGACCCTCTCCAAATACACAGAACAGTGCAGGCCTTAAATATTTTAAAAGCTTCAAACCACAACTGCCCTGCACTGCCACAACAGATCATTTATCCTGCATTCTGCTTTGTAATTTTTCATGATCTGCTTTAGCTAAATTTAGTAATTTAGCAAGAGCTTTTACTGTTTTGCATTTTTTTCCCATTGGTTGGTTGGGGTTTTTAGGGAGGAGTGGGGGGATTCATGCAGAAGATCACAAGAAGTGGATCTCCTATGTTACTTTCTCACGAGTCCTTCAAAGAACTCCGCTGGACTGTAAAGGATGACTGCCCTTTATAAAAGCTGCTGTGAGCCTTCCAAAATATGTTTTTACTTAAGTAATTTGTTCAGTTCCTGATTCCCTTTGTTACCAGGCAAACTGGAAATACCAAACCTACCAGTCTAACTTCTCTAACCTCCGGGAACTCTGGGTGTTCATGCTCTCTTCAATATTTTCAAATCCTTTGGTATTGTGTCAGCTATAAGCAAAAGGATGCACACTGCACTTCACAGCTCTTTACAACAGGACGCCAGAAATAAAACTCCACCATCTCAAAACCCCCAAAATCTACCAACTGTTAGACATGGTAACTGCCAAAAAGTCTTTGCAAGGTACACAACTGTTCTACCCCCTTTTCATCAATACTTTTACGGTAAACTTACGGTGCGGTTCCTGATGTACAGAAACACCTTCTGAGTCTGCTGTGGCCCACTGATTATATCGGGGAAGCAGGCAGCTTCTTGAGATGTCATGCGGTCGTGTGGAAGTCTGCTCTGGAAAGCTGCGCCCTCCACACCTACAATAAAAAGACAAGTTGTCTACAGGCACTGCAAAAGGAACTCCTGAGTAAGCGTTAGTACACCACCCCTCCTAGCCAGTGCACCTAGCCTTCAGGTGATACGGTGGCCAGTTTCATGCCATGCTTTCATTTAGGCCTTTTATTTATTTCTGCAAGACATGCAAGTTCCCAAGTGAACAGTTCTTTGAATTACAGGTATCATTCAGGGTTAATGAAAAAGCTGTACTACAGGGGGAAACAAACAAACAATTGAAAAATAAGGGGGGCAGGGGCATGTATCAGTATAATATATATTATATATAGCATATATCTATTATATATCATCAATAAAACGTAGCTGCTCTAGATGGTGTCCTTTATTTGTGTGGTTTCCAGTTTCTACCAGAATATGAAAAACATTTTGGAACACATTCAAAGCCAAAAGATCTACAACAAACAAGCACAATGCCTACAGATCCCTCTCACCTGCTTCTCGAGGTTTCATTTGCACTGAACTCCGCAAGGTAGAAGAAACCACCTTAACCTCTCCTTTTGCATATTTTCTATGTTCACAACAGGCAGTGCAATGAAATACAATCCTGCTTACGCTTTTCCTGCCTATGATCAACAGCTACAGATTTCTGACTTTTCTTTTTAAATGCTCCACATGCAAAAGACTAACGTTGAACATATACAGGAGACGCTCTCTACGCAAAGACTTCATCTCTAAAGGCACCTGTAATTTTAACAATCCAAACACTGGCAATGAAGTAATAATACAGTTACGTACCCTACGTTCCTCGATCTCATTTGAATGTTATCCTACACATAAAGTAAAGACACAGCTGCAAAAAGTGCTACAGCACGAGTGCAGAAAGCAAATCTTGCAGGCGCAGTGAGCAAAATGAAATACTGAGATGTGAAATACAGCAAGAACAATATAAATCTTGTATGTCCTAGGAAGTGACTTAAGATCAGGACAGACAGAGGAGAGGACATTTAATCTGGAAAGATATAAGCCAATACATCCCAAGGGGAAAAAAAACCCATACATAATGCAGTAAGATTAAGATCATTTGCTGAAAACTGGAATTGTTCAAAAGATTATAATAAATATCAAAGAAAATACAAGCTTGCAGTGTGTTACACTAACCAAGACAACTGTTTGAAAGTTTGACGTTCATGTGCAGAGGTACACATGTCCCTGCACTGGGGAGAGGAACTCTCTTTCAGTCCTGGTGCAACCACACATACCGTTAACTTCCAAGCATTTTTACATCGCAAAGGTGAAGAAAAAAAAAAATAAGCAAGGAAACGACTGTGAAGTTAACAAAATTAATTCACAAGCAAAGATTAGAAGATCTAACTACGTCACAACTCAAGGTAAAGAAAGCTGTCTATAATCATTTACAGGAATTTTACAACAAGAGGAAATTAGCAACAGAGGCTACAGCGCACTGCAAGAAACTAAAATGCAATTAACAACAGGAAAAGTTGACACACCTGCAACGCTGCTTGACACCAATATCCGCCTGTGGAATGGAAACCCGTAGCTCTGCTAGAAACTCAGCCTCTCCAGTAACAAACATCCCCCAGCTCTTTGCTGTCCTTCAGTCTAACAGTGGACCAACCCTGCAAACACCTCCGTAGGAATGCTTACGCTGAACTATGAACTCTGCCAAACTGCGCACGAAAATCAAACCAAAGTTACCAATTCTCTGATATTTTATTAAGGTTAACAAATCTTAATTGATGTTCTAGATCATCAAGTGTTAGCAAAAAGCTCAGCAGTACAATTTTCAGAGGATGGCCAGTTAAACAAAGATTTGAAACGCTGAACCTGACTTCCTCTTACAGGCTTACGCTAAACAAGCGTGCCTTCTCCAGGTATTTGCTAAAAAGCATTGACTCTCATGCAGTGATCAACTACCAGGAAATTCTCAGACGTGGATTTAAGACAACTCACCAGTTTCCTGAAAATCTTTGCAATTTATTCCTTCAAATCAAGAACCCAGATAAATTGGTGCTCCTAACAGTCTTGGAAAGAACTCCAAGGTGGGGTTTTTTTGTTCTTGTTTTTCTTAAGGCCACATGTATTTTATGGCAATACCCAAATTTCAAAACTGTCAGAATAGCTCTGTTATTTCGAAGAGAAAAACAAACAAACCAACAAACAAAAAAACCCAAAAAACACAACCAACCTACAGTAGGGTTTGACACCAGAATTTAGAAAAAGTCTAGCTGTTTTTAGCAAAGATATAGTTTTATTTGGCCCAACCACTGGAAGATCTTGTAAGAACTAAATATTCTTGAATCTACTTTTGCAACTACACAGCTCAAAGTTAAATCAACTTCAGGCTGACTAAATCCTCCCCATCCCCACACCCTTACTGCTTGTGTTTAATGAAACCAACATATTAACGGGAGGACCTGTTCAGAACTACACAGGCTTTCCTGGGGACAGGCAACTCTTTAACGACTGAAGAAATGGCTCTCCCTAGACTGGATTCTCATCTCCTCTTCTCACACATTCGCGCACACGCTTGCTACTTCCTGACATTTAGCATCAGCAACTAATGGGCTGAAGTTTTGATTATCTGCTTCCCCACAGAAGAAATCTTGAGGGATGTTGCTCAGTTAAAGACTCACTAAAACATCTGCAGGTGAAAAACACTCTGAAGAAAAGTTATTTGGCTGCTGAATCAAGATAATTGCTAAAGCGTATCCTCAGCACATACATAAAATACGTATCCAGACAGCCAATATCTGCCTAAAAATGAAATAGGCAATGCATCCTTAAGCCCACAAACTATAATAGTCAAATTCTGTGCAAGGGGTAAGATCCAAAGCATAACTAGGCTCCTTTACTTAGAATAGCAAGGATACACTCTCAGACAAATATCTTGGAGTTATATTTGCTTCAAAAAGAGCAACTTGGAGGAACAGAATAGGTCCCGGAGCCTTTGACTCCTTCGCTTAAAACCCTAATCCTCAATCCTCAAGTGAGAGTGAAAGTGGCAGAGCTGGAGGAAGATTTTCAGTAGCACTCTGAGTACTTCAGAGTAAAGACACCAGTTCTGTGAATTAAGCAGTAAGTGCATATTGCTAGCAGCAGTACTTAGGTCAAATGGCAACGGCAATTCACAATCTAGTCCACCGAGCAGCAGACAATCTCCCCAACAGCTAAGTCTCCTGGCTACCCGCTGGCACACAGCTCAAACACAAACCCTTGCAAAAGAAAAACAAAAACAAAGGAGCAAAAAAGGCACTCCACGCAATGTTTCTTCAGTAAATTAGAAAAAAGGTCTACCACGCTGAAGCCCAGGGCTCTCTGGGTCATTCTCGGTGGTAGAAGCTGGCTAGGTAAGTATCTTTTTGCACATTTGGACTCCTCTAAACATGGAGAGGAGTGGAGGGATGAGAGATCGGCCTGAGGCATTTCAACATAGGTTAGCGTCCTTTTCCGCAGCTGGTACAGACCTCAACTGCAATTTGAAAATACCCCTCACTTTTTTAACAGGTGAGTACACAACTCCTGTATCTCTTGCTAAATTCTGGACAACCACACCCATGCGCACTTGCAAGCATCAATCCCTAACTTGGCGGCTCTTGCTACTAAGTGGCAAGCATCAAACGCCACCCTCACCTGATGCTTGGCCGTCTCCATACCCTCCAGAATTGTCGTCTTGAAGTCCTCCTGCTTGCCCTGTGGAAGGAAAGAGGAGAACTCAGGGACCTTACTCCATAAGTTAAACCATACTGGACATAAAGGCCCGGCAGTTGGCGTTTTTAGGTATTAAATTTCACCAACTAACTAAACCCATTTTCTGAGAATCCCATCTTCTGGAACCTAGGTTCAGGGCAAACTCCGTGGTCTTCTAAAGAGTTATCTGTGTTACTGGAACGCTTCACATCAGACTTCATGGGAAATAAAGAAGTACACAATACGTTGCATTCCTGGTGGCTAAATACTTATCACCAACTTCATTAACGGCTAGGATTTGAATAATAAGATTACATTTCTTACTGACAAGATCTGGTGGACGGATACCATCAGATTCTAGGGAGCTCAAACTGTAAGAATGGGATAATCTTGCCCATGGTACTCCTGACTCTCCCCATATGCAACGGTAGAGTTCGAAGCATTCTGAAAAGCCTCTTACTTTTAAGCTAAGACTATTTCTTTTTTTTGCCACATACCCTTTCCTGAAGCTTGATGACGGAACTTTTCTCGAAAGGCTCAGACCACTTATCTTGGCTTCAGTGCCCTTGATACACCAACAACATTCTAACACACTAAGACCACCTATGAAGCCAAGTACATCTTAATACCATTGATCAGTAACGTGATCAATACCCAGCACTGAAAGACATCGGTCTTTCAATGTATCCAGGGCTGGAAACACGAGGAAAGGAAAAGCACTCATCTGGAAGATCCGAAGAAGCCTCAACATTACCTTAGCCTGCATTTAGGTCCTAAAGAGCTGCCCTGACAGGACCACAACACAACCAGGAACAGAGCATTTCTAGAACAGAGATGAGTACCGCTGCGATGTCTGCAGGAACACAGCTGACACAGGTCACCTCACGTGCTGCTAATCTTCACAGGAGACACTAGCTGCAAGTTTAAGCTCGTAAGCAATATTCTTCCACAGTCAGATGTTTGCCTAAAGTCTTGTCACCTCCAGAGA
This sequence comes from Ardeotis arabs, assembly GCA_011801015.1. NCBI lineage: Eukaryota > Metazoa > Chordata > Aves > Otidiformes > Otididae > Ardeotis > Ardeotis arabs. Next base: position 37,282 of record JAAGAY010145589.1, on the reverse strand, counting down.
GGAGGAAGCAGTGGAATCGTACAGATACGGCTGAGACTGTTCAGCTGGCTGCTCCTGTATCAAGGTTCCTTCAAACCAAACGCTTCAACAGTCAGCAAAGTGGGCGTTTCCTAAAGTCCAAACCCTCACTGAAACAAACTGCGGAGATCAAGGTAGCACATGTAACGGTCACTTCCTCGAGCACGCCTGCTCAGGTGTCATCTCCAAACAGGTAAAGGTGAGGTCCAATCTGAGGCTGGACACACAATTGTTAAGATTACTCTTTAGAGTCTGGGTGGACAATTTTGCCAAAATGTAATTGGAGGCTCTCGGGGAACAGAGCAACCGAAAAGAATTTCATTTGAACTACAAATTCAACACCTAAAGCAAAACACGGGACGTGAAACAAACCTTTTCATACTTCAACAACTTGGATTAACATCTGAAATGCTGTAACATTACACATCTACGGTTAAATAAACTAGAACTGAATAAAACTGAAACAAGAAAGACATTTTCACTCAGCTACAGTAGAGGAGCAACAGTTAGTACTTTTACATAATCAGCCTACCAGTAGGGATGTTCAGAAACTCACGAGAGACCACGACAAACGTCTTTTGACAGGCCTCAGAAGTCCCAACGTCAGGATTCTGTGAACTAATGTATCTACAACAGCAAGAGAAAATTACTCACTTCACCTATACTGCAAGTATTTTATTTTGCTGGAAATATTACAAGACTTGCTTCCATTCTGGGAGAGACTAACAACTCAAATATTAATATTTACAGTCCAGCGCAGGCCATTAATTTGTAGGAAAAGTTACACTTGTGTCTTCTGTAAGAAATTAAAAAGATGCTGACATCAGCCTGTGGCATTCGTTACCCCCGAATTAGCACTGGCCATGACTAGAGGGGACAAAATTGCTCTCGGTTTACTTAGAAAAATAAATCAATGTTTTCATCTTCTGTTAATAACAGCTAAATCATTTTCAATCTTAGGTCAAGAAAAAGCATCACTATTACTGCTTGCTCAGATAAATTTTAAACCCTATCTAGTCGGAGCACAGGAGTGTGGCAACAAGGCCTGCTGGTGCAGAGTGCCTCCCCTTCCCTGCAAGAAAGTGATTTGCCAGCTGCAAAGGAACAAAGCAGCAAGCAAACTGCTGATCCACGTCAACATCAAATTATTGCAGCTGAACACAACGTGTGCAGGAGCAGAATCTGCTGAAAGGATCACGGCAACAGAATAACGGACCACGGGCTGAACAGCAATCAGGAAGAAGCTCTACAAAGGGGTCCACTTCATACAGTCATCCACTGTCTGAAAATAACGAACAGCGGCACATGATTACCAGCCAGTACTGAATTTAATTAGGAAAACAGACAAGTCAGATGAAAGACAGAGACAGAGCACCACTAAGTCTGACTATTCACTTGATGTTAATTAGATCATACTCAGTCTCACGCTTCCTTGGAAAAGAGCAGCTAGAAACATAAGACTACCGCAAGGCAAGAATACTGACAAAACTAAAAAGACAGAAGCTGTTAAAGAAAATCTTCAGGAAGTTATAAAAATGAAAATTCAATTTGGTGAGAGTAAACAAAAAAGATCCTTAGAGGAGAAAAACGAAAGCAGCAAGCTCCTTAATTTCAAAGGGGAGATTGGCAAACAAGAACACAAACGTCATTCAGCACTGCAAGTGAGTTTGGAAACTTTTTGCTATCAGACAATAATTCTCAAGTGAAAAAAGAGGAGAGATACTTTAAGGACATCACCTTAATCATGAAATACTGTTACGCCTTTTAAAACTGCTCTGCAGTAACATGCAGCAAATCTTCCAAATCCAGACCGTAACAACCTGCACGGCCAAAACACCTGGAATTCCCCACAGCTCCACACATTAGTGGAATCCTCCTCGAATAAGATCAGCATTTTACAGCCACCTAAAGTGTGATACCTAATAAACTCCTACTGTAAACCCTCTGTGAGGACAGACTAATGACACACCAGCCACTGTCACTATTACATTTTTAAGTTTACACAACTAGGCTTTTCAACACAGAAGGTCATAACCTATAACACGCCAACTTCACATCTCCGTGGTGTTACCTGTGTTCTCGCAGGCTTTCAGCACACAAAGGGAATTATTAAGGTCTGCAATGAGAACAAACTAACTGTAATACCCGAGCTAACTTCTTGTATTTTGTTAAATTTTCAATGTGCAATCCTGCTCTAGTATTACTGTTCTATTTATGAACACTTATATTTTTACTTGAAAGAAGTGACAGAGTGAAAACTTCAATTATAAACATCGCTCCTATCTAGAGCGGACACGACGCCTCTTCCTGCTAGCGGCCGTTTGAATTAGAAGTTCCAACGCGCTTTAACAGCCAGCATGAGATGACCTGATGCTCTTGACACCTGCATCACTAAAGACAGAGAGGTCCACCAAGCATATCGTTTCAGAAGCCTTTAGAAGTACAGCAAGACCACTACAGTGGTATGACCACTGAAAATTTGTCGTCTTCCTACGTCACTGCTTCCCACGTATCGCAGGATTTCTAGGAACGGAGAAAGGATATGATGACCTGAAATCTACTTATTTCTAAGCTGTGAGACACAGCCTGTATAAAATTGGTTGCATTTAGACTACTAAATTACAGTGCTTGCAGAATAACTGCCTAATAGACTGCTGTACGTATAGAACAGCGTGAGTCTATCACTGCTTATCTTCCATGTTTCTTCCTTCACGGGATACAGGGAAACGGCCTCAAGTTGCGTCACAGGATGTTCAGATTGGATATTAGGAAAAATTTCTTTACTGAAAGAGTGACCAAGCATTGGAACAGGCTGCCCAGGGCAGTGGTGGAGTCACCATCCCTGGAGGTGTTAAAAAAAACGTGCAGACGTGGCGCTTTGGGACATGGTTTAGTAGGCATGGCGGTGTTGGGTTGACCGTTGGACTCAACGATCTTAGAGGTCTTTTCCAACCTTAATGATTCTATGAAAACACTGTACTTCACTAATTATGCCTTAAACTGATTCAATAATCATTCTTAGAGGCACAAAATGGCATCTGAGAAATATCAAAAGTGTATTAAGACTCAAGGATTAAGCCCAAAGTCTAACCTAAATTAAACATCAAACTGAAGATACTTGCTTAATTACACTAGGGTTCCATTTTTGATACAACGAGGGGCAGGGAGGATTTGTATCATTGCAAATACTTCAGTCAAGCTTATGAGCTACAGTATTCCTGTACCAAGCCAGGAGCCAACAGCTGCAACTGAAGAGAGATTACAGGGGCAAACCCTGAGAGATAAAAAACACAACTGTAGCTTTCAATATATTTTCTGAAACTGAAGGTAAATATCCCCAAACTGACGTCAGTGCTATTGTCTACGTTCTCAAACCTGGCAGCCAAAAAGCACCCCATTAAGAGCAGTGGAACTGAAGAGTAACAGTTATTCACACCAGTGATGAACCAGCAAAAGTTTAACTACTAGATTTCAGCTATTGCCTGAAACCAACCAGCACACACACCTTATCGTGAAATCTCTCCGAGAGTTAAACTTTGCAAAAGCATGAGTTTGTAGATAACAGAGTGATACACCAACAACAGACCAAACTAATGGTGGTAGTAATAAACGTAACAGAGGTAAAGAATGGACAGGGTATTGCTAATACCGTAAATTTCAAAAGCTGCTTCCTGAACAAGACTGGCCAAAATAACTTCCAGTGTAAAGAGAAGCTCTACAAATCTGCCAAAGGTAATGAAGAACGCACTGAAGTTTAAGCAAACAGTATCCAACCAGAATTTAAGATTACAGCCACAGTTTAAAGCCACGGGAATCACTGTAGATTAAGTCTGCTCTCCTGCACAGCAACCCCCCCAGTAACCCCAGCCTCTCTGCCCTCAGAGGGGTAAGTTAATGTTGGTGCACGAGCAGGCGCGGCGGCTCGGTGCCAAGCTGTTCTGATCAATAAGCTCCCAAACACAAGTCAATTAGGACCACGAGAACCTAGTACGAGATGCCTGGCTTAGTTCAGAATTAGATCATGCATATTCTTATCTTCATCAGGCTGCTCTTCTGTGTTTTCCCCCTCCTTCTACAGATGGGGACACCAAAGAAAAGACTGCAGAACGATCATTTAAAATCGGATCAAAACCAGACACAGGATTCACGATGTTGCAACCGACTCTGCTTAATTTCTGGCAGTGAAATAGGTGAGTACTGTCAGAGGAGGAAGCCTTTCCTGACTCACCAGATGGCTCCTCCGGCTCGCTTTCATTCTCCTCTTCTGCAGGAGCTGGCGGAGGTGGTGGTGGTAGTTTCTTCTCTTTCTCAGCTTTAGCGTTTCTCTCTTCTTCAGAGTAATACTCATCTTCTGACAGGTTTGCAAGACTCTCATCCATCTCTCTGTATTCCACCTGTAAAATACAGAACAGAGGATAAACACGCGGAAGATGTCTGCACGTCTCGCTACTACAATGAACATTGCAGCCAACAAAATTGCTTACAGCTCAAAGAAAAGGCCTGAGTTACCTTGTCCACAGTCTTACTACAGCTACCATGTTATAAAATCTTCAACAGCTTAACAAGTTCCACATGTTTTTACCTCTACTAAAAAAAAAAAAACCATCTTCAGCAACAACTGTCCAATAGTAGGAACTTTCTACTCGTACCAAGCCCAGCTGATGTGCATTTGTTATATCATCATTTAACCTCTCTGGTTTTCTTCCCTTCCTTCACCTCCCTGTCAAACTCAGGGATAACAAATTGCCTCTGCGTCCAGTCCGTATGTTCCAACTTGAATTTATCTGTCAAACGTCAGTGACCAGAACTGTACACAAGATTTCATCTTGCCCTGGTACAGAGAAGCACATTTGCCTCCTCTCCAGGATGGCCTTACTAGCAGCTCAACACAAGACCAAAAAGAAAAAATCTTTAGTGCCATATATATTTTATTCTGTTCTCCAGCAAAAATTAATAATTTTTTAAGCTCCAACTTAAAGGAACATGGAAATCCCAAGAAATAACCTAGGAGGGATGCATCTCAAAGTGTTTAATAAAGCAAGCTGTTTTCCAAAGTAAAAAAAAGCTTTGTGTATTGCCACTGAATTTCCCTACCTATTGAAAGGGGAAAAAAAAAAAAAAAACAAAAAACAAAAAACAGTTCTCACAATACACAGCCATGGGAAAAATAAGAAGTAAGCAGCTAGTGTACCTCCAACACCCTTCAGGTCAGCTTCTACCATGAGATGACAAAAGCAACTCTGCATTTCCCAAAAGAATGACAGATCTTTCACATTCACAGCTCAGTCATTAACGGGCACAATTCCAAGCAGCACTGGGAAGCCCTTGAACAGGAAAGCCCAAATGCAATAAAACACTAGCACACTCCATGACCTGCTACCTTTCAAATATTTACACTCCATCCTGCCCAGAACACTCAGTTTTTCACACTGTTGAGCAAATGTTGCACCACCAGGATCTTTTGTGAACTCCCACACTGAAGTAAGTTACTCCTGAGCGCAGTACCACAGGTATCTGAAACCAACACAAACCAGTTCTGCCCCAAGGCCTTCTGAAGCCTCCCATCCTCCTGGAGCCCACACAATCAAGTCCAATAAAAAATGAAGCTTTTCTCTAGGTTTAATTTTAACCTGGATACCCTCCTCAACTGAGCTCGCACCACAAATGCAGCAAGGCGACCTTGCGATCACGGGGATATACTGTGTTAAGAGATCAACACCCTCAGCAAACGGGAATTGTCACTGCTGAGAACCATCACAGAACACAGCCCACACAGCGTGCAGTAATTCCTACACGTTAACTGCAAAGCAAGTAAAACCCCGGTGTGCTGCCTCTGAAGATGACAGAAGGGTTTGGGTTGGAAGGGACCTCTAAAGATCATCTGGCCCACCCTCCCTTCCACAGAAGGGACAGCTTCTGCCAGACCAGGTCGCTCACAGCACCAGGCAACCTGGCCTTAAACATTTCCAGGGATGGGACATCCACAGCTTCTCTGAGCACCCTGTGCCAGTGTCCCACCACCCTCACAGTGAAGAATTTCTTCCTTATGTCCAATCCACATCCACCCTCTTTCTGTTTAAAAGATGCAGCAGACCGACCTGCCCAACAGCTCCTGTTTGCAAAGCACCAGCCCAGCTGGCTTGTCACCTGAGAGCTCTGAGGAGCAAGACGTTCAACGCCACAGCTACAGTACAACAGAGTTCCTGAAATAATGTCAGCTTCCATATCAAACACACACAGGTTTGGGCACAGCCAAGATAAGATCTTCAAAGTTTTCTGCAACACCGTTTCCAAGAAAAAGTTTCACCAAAAAAAAAAAAAGGCAGTTTCATTGCTAAACCTCACCCTTAACGCAGCACTGGCTCAACTCTCCAACGTCAACTGAGGGAAGCTGCAGAAAGGTGGCCTGAGCGTGGCCACCACCCCCGTAACCCTGCAGTACCCGCACCGTTCCATGCACGTAAGCCCCAAGAGAAGCTGCATCCACACATCCCAGCAATGTGCTCACGAACGTGTAAACTCACAAAAACCTGGATGCAACGCCAGAGTGGTTTTGGTTTTTTTACTGCTCAGTACACGAACAGGAAGCCCTATAAAACTCCGAGGCGTGTTGCGGGCTGCTCTCCTTTATGCAAACGCACAGCTTCTCCCCAGAGCTCACAGAAGCGAGCTGCGGCAAGGCGAGCCCTTCACCCGCATCAGCTCCCCCCCGTCTGCGCGCTCACCCCCTGGGGCAGCACCCGTACCCGCGCTCCCGCTCAGCCCGGGGAGCCCGCTCAGCCCGGGGAGCCCGCTCAGCCCGGCGCCCTCCAGGCACGGAGGGGTCTCGGGGGCACCCGGCCGCCCCCGCCGGCCCCTTCCCCTCCCCGAGCGCGTCCCGCCCGCGGCCGCGGCGCCCCCCCCACCCCGCGGCTCCAGACCGGCGGGGCCGGGCCCGCAGCCCCAGCCCCCCCGCACCTACTTTGGCCCGCTTGCGGCGGCTGGTCCGGCGACCCTCAGGGGTCTCGGCGATGCCCGTGGTTTCGGCGCCGGGCGCGGCGGCGGCACCGGCTGCCGGCGGCTCGGACAGGCCTCCCGGGGGCGAGGCCCGCGGCGGCTCCTTCTTGCGGGGAGTGCGCTCCCCAGCCCCGCCGCTCTCAGCAGAGGAACCCAGGGCCCCCGCGGCGGCGGGCGGAGGCACCGGCGCCTCAGGCCCGCCCTCGCCGCCCGCCGCCGCCTCCGCGGCCTTCTTCCCCCCCGCCAGCATCGTCCCGGCCGCGCCGCGCCGCCCCGCACAAAGAGGCCGCGAGCGCGCCGCCCGCACCGCCCCCTGACGGCACCGCCTCCCGACGTCACCTCCGGGCCGCCGCGCGCGCGCGTGCGCAGGCGCGCTCCCGGCCGCCCCGGCGGGAGCGGCGTTCCCAGCCCTCAGACCCGTTTAGCTGTGCGCGTACCACGCGTTTCCCCACCTACACCCCTACCCCAGGCACAAAGCGGCAGGGGCTGCTGACCAGAGACCGCGTGAAGCCCTGCGGCCACAGCAGCCGTGTGTGTGGAACCTACATCCGACCACAGCACCACCTCTGAAATGGGTCCTTGAAACGTGCCAGGACTGCGGAAAGGGACACAGTTGTGCCTATTCCCATAAAGCAGTCCCCTGTTAGTCCTCCTGTCTCCTTCCAAGGGCTGTCTCTCACCACATCCTCTCTCTCAAGCCTCTACTTACCCTACCAGGAAAAGCTGGTGGAAGCTGGAGCTATCAACCTTTGGGCAGGACACTGCCAGCCAGGCAGATGCCTGTGTGGAGCACGCTGCCAGAGATGTTCTGCTCTGCGTTCCCTTGCTTTGAATATTTGAAGATTATTAGCTAAAGGTAACAGAAAACAAAAGCTCACTCTTGCTAGTTTTCTTGCCTCTGTGCTCCAAAGTGGTCCTTAAGCAGAAGGGATGTGTGGCTGATCTCAGCAGACACCTTGTCATCACGCTGGGTGGTAGTGGCTGGCTGTGTGACTGTGCAGACACTGCAGGAGGATTCCGATGCCTGGGAAGGTAGCAGCTGCACAGAAGGACGTAGGTGTAATTTCCACCATTCTCAGGAACACAGAAAGCAACTGGATGCGGTAGAAGGTCTGCAAGGTGTAGCTGATGCGTTCTAGATGTCTGTATGCGGACAGACAGGTCAACAGCACACGCTGACAAACGGTGCCAGTGCTGGGGAACAACTGGAGCAGACTGGAACCAACTCTGAACCCTTTTTCAGAGGAGTTAGGTGGCGAAATCCAGCAGGGAGAACTGCAGAGGTCAACTCCAAACACCGACAGGCAAGAAAAGGAAGCAACAGGCAACTGCCATAACACCACCATCTTCACCTGTCAGCCCAAGTATTTCATGCTTCCATAGGAACTGGCATTTCCTTCATTATCCCACTTTACTCTCCTTTTGTGTTTAGCCAAATTTCTGAAATAGCCACCAAATTAATTTTTTGAGTATAAGTTTTACCTACTGGGCAAGACAAATGGTTTTCTTAGAGGACACGTAACATGTTTTCCGTTGATTTACACCAACCAACTTCTCCAACTCAAAACTTGACACGTTTATTTACTCTTCCGCATTGACAGATTCAAGTTAATCCTTTTATTTTTAAGGGCCATTTATTAAATGCAATTAACATGACAAATATGGGCTCCCCATATTTGTAGAACTGTCTCCTAAGTCCATATCTCTAGTTTAGTTTCATATTTGCTAGGGTATAAACACAACTAGAATAAGGCATACAAAGGGCTTCCAGCAACATCTTGAATCTTGTTGCACCTGAGACATCATCATGCCATCATCTTACAAGGCACTTTTCCCTATGATCAGAAAAGCAAATTTAAGCTAACAGTAAAGTTTTGAGAATACTGACATCTGAAACAATGAGAATTTGCTTTGGCTTTTCTCTCTGTACAGAGCTGAATGGAACTTTTTAATTTACCGCAGATATAAAATCTGATTTTTATATGAAGTATGTGCATTCAGTCTGGTCCAAAACATTTGTGTGGCACATACAAACACATATTTAACTTTTATCCCTATTTCAACAAAATTAAATTTAATTCCACCTTTCATCAGAAAAATCTGAGATAATCAATGCAGAAGCCATTTTTGCAATTATTCACTTTGCCCTTCACTAACCTATAGGAACAAACTGTGTCTTGGGCTGTTTATATCAGAACCACGATGAGGCACATTTCTAAGTATTCCAGCACTGGTATTTCAGCTGGACTCATATTAATGGAAAACCCTCCATGGAGTGGACGAGAAAGGCCCTCAGAATGCAAGTTTGGCTCTGATACACCATCTGAGCAACTGGACACTTCCATATACACAAAAAATTTAGGCAAAGGACAACAGAAATGGAGGAACGGAGGTATGGAAAACCTGTTAACCATTCCACTCACAAGCAAAAGGAAGAAGGACAGAGAATTAGCAACTTTCCCTAATGTGTGCGTCCCATTCTGACTCTCTGTAACATCCTTCCACACCCCCAGCAGTACAGAGGAGAAACCTAATCCCACTGCAATGCTACTACATACCAACTACTGCTCATTTTCAAGGAAGCCATGGCACGTTTCCTCAGCTGTAATTCATCCTTCTTCCCACACTTCAGAGAAAGGTGGTTTTATTAAGTAGCATTTTCAATTACGACAGATATGAATCCAGGAGAAAGGCCTGTACTTGCATCCAGCTTTTTAAAACACAGAACAGTGAGTGGCGAGTACCAGTATTATTATACAAGAAACCAAGTCGCTCAAACCCTCTTCATTGTGAAGAGGGCTGAGACTGGGAAGGTTCAAAGAATGCTGAGAATGGGAAAAGGATCAAAAGCAACGTTCAAGGCATACACAAAGTGAAGAAATAGGTGCTTTGAAGTCTACACTTTCGTTTTCCTCCCTTTACAAGTCTATACTATGATATGGAGATAAAAGCCAGTGTGTGTGTGTGGAAGATCTTCACCCAGTACTTTTTCCTAAATTAAGTTCCACAGTTTTGTTTTTGTTTAAAAAAAAGTCATTTATAATTTAATACCTGTTTCAGGGTTCTCAGATCTGTGGTGCTTTTAACATTGCACTTAATTGACAGTATCCATTTTTAAAAAGAAATTAAAAAGCAGCTCTGAACTTTGCTTCTGAGATGGAAGCACTGTCTCTGAACCAACAAGGATTCCTGTCACTCTTGCTTTGCATCTTTCAAGGCCTGAAGTCTTTCTAAAAGGGGCGGATGGGAGTAATGCCACATTGAAAAGATCCAGTCAGAAACAGGGAATCCTAAATTATCTTTGTTTAGCTTGATCAAAGCAGAATATAGGTCTTTAGCCTTCCCAAGTTCCTTGGCAAATGCATCTGCTTGAAACTCAAATCGTCGGCTCAATACAGTCAAACAGAATGAGAGAACCTGTGGAGAGAAATATATATAAAATTATTTTTAAATTCAGCTATCTGCAAGTTCCTTACAGTATCAGTAAATACTACTGTATCTTCCTTCCCACGTCCCACACATCACTGTGGCTGTGGAATGATCTCGCTAAGGTTTACGCAGGCCACACCTGAAACTGGGAGTCTTAACCAACACGCAGCACTGACTACTTATTAAAGTAGCTTTAATATATAGACCCTAGATATAGCCCCTAGAAACTTCAAAACTGTCCCGCTCAGTCAAAATAAAATCACTATTTAAATAGGACAATACTTCAGCACCTTTGTCTTGAAAACAATTTACCTCATTGTAAGGTGAAAAAATGAACTGGAAAATAATCATCAAGCCAATCAGGGTAGGCTGGGTGTCATAGAAACCAAATGCAGAAAAGAGTTCTTTTTGACCAATTAACACAGCGAACAAGAAGAAGCAGAGGAAGGAATTCATCTAGAGAAAGAAAACAACATTCATTATTAATATGAGTTTTTCATCTAAGTCTAAAACATGGCCTATTCGTATTACAGATCTGCATAGAAACGCCACTGAAAAAAAAAAAAAACAGATTACTTCAGAGCTAATATACAAAGAGGAACAAACAGCTGGCCTTTACCTACTTTCTGCATATGCATGCAGTAAAGAAACACTTATTTTCTGTCAGTGAGCTAAAAAAAAAAGTCTAAGTAGTGAAGGAAGACGACAAGGCAAGAAGACAAGATAAATGAGGAGGGGGTACAGGGTAGAGTCCATCTCCTTGGAATTAAGCATAGGTTCCAAAAAGTTTAAAACCAAACAAAACATGTCTGTGCTGTGTCATACTTCTATTCCTGGAAATAATCTATACTTCCATCTATGCCACGCATCACTGGGTACAAGCACTGTGCCTGCCTGGCTTTTCAAAGGCAAGAGGCAGGAGTTTTCTAGAGAAGGCGATTAGTACCTTTGCAATCCATTCAAGTGGCTGCTTGGTCTTCAGAGTAATGTGGAAGGTGCCAGAATATTGTTTGTTATTGAAACACACGGGACAGAAAAAAAGAGAGATGACTGTGACAGCAAGCAATCAACAAAAAGTAGAAGACATTGTAGAAGTATTTGTGAAAATTTCTGGAAGTGAAGATACAATCCACCTACTACAGCCAAATAATAGTATCTAGAAAGTGGATTCACAGACAAAGGTTATATGAGTTAGCAGAGTGGCAAAAGCATCATAATAGTTGCTAATTAGTAGGGATCAACACTGATGTCAGAAGCTGGAAGGTAATTGCCTTAAAGCAGAAAGCGAGAAGGGCCTCAGGGAGGTGTTCAGGTGCATGGAGAAGAAAAAGCCAGTGTGGAAACTGAAAGATAGAGATTTTCTTAAACAGGAGCTTGATAGTGATGTTTACAGCCTAAAAAGCTTGTGAATAGCCTTCGAAAAAGAACAGAACAGCATTCCTGGAATGGCACGCACATCTCAAGAAAGACCTGATGGACTTACAAAAGGTGCATAGGAGGGTAGCTAGGAGAAACAAACAAACAAACAAAAGGCTGAGAACTTGAAGAAAAGAAGGGTGAGTGACACCTGGAACAAGACAGTTCTACACCAAAGCACGTGGTAGACTGCTGATAGTAATTTGACAGAAGGCACATAGCTGCTCCTTGCAAAGAAAGGAATTGAAGTAGGGGGTTTACAGGAGGAATTCCTTTGTACTACGTAATGCCCAGAGGCATACACACGAGTAAAGAGACCATCAGGCTCCTTTTCTTCAAAGGTGAGGTTGCTTCAATGTTCACCCCTATTTCTGCACGGAGCAAGAATGGCACAATAAAGTTATTTACCAATAATCAATGCATATGGCATGAGAATACAACATAAATAAGAATGCCATCCTGTGGAAGATTTCATAATCCTCAACCACGTTCATTCTCAGCCCTCCAAGGAGCGAGTCTGACAGAAACTTCCAGGCACATAGCTTTCTCAGACATAATGACAGACATCTAAAAAATGCAGGCTGGGAGAGAGGATACATCCAATCCTCTCCCTAGCATAGGGGTGGACATAATCTTCAGAGAAGGCCCCAAGATTCAAACAGACAAGAAAGAAGTGTTACAGAGCAAGAAAAATGTGTCTCAACTTCGGCTGCTGAGATGAATTAAAATGGCAGCAGACACGCTTTCTTAGATGCTTTCTACCAACCAGATGGAGCAGGGAGGAGACAGAAAGGCTAGCGCATGTTCACTATAGATACAGCAACGAAAAAAAAACCAAACCAACTCTCTGTCATGGAGCATAAGTATATTGTGTGAATGCACACTTACAGATCTGAAAGAGGGCATTTGGAAACAGCAGTAATTACAGAATGCTCTAGGAAAACCACCAGTTTGTCATAACTTACCTGGCTGATGATAATGTTTTTGATAGTGTGACCTAGTTTCCAGTGACCCAATTCATGACCAAGCACAGCCAGAACTTCTTCATTTTTACATCCTTGTTTCTTATTCTGAGGGAATAACAAAGCAGAAGTAATATCAGGTAAGACCAAATACAACTGAACACATTTCTTACTTATTAGTTCATTTTTTCGTAGGTCACTTAAGTGTCCCTAGATCAGGCCATTCCCTTTTACCAGCAGATACACACATACAATTTCTTATTGAACCTTTTAAGAAGATACTTAGAAAAAATAAACTTTTAAGTTAAACAAGATTTCTCTCATGCGGCGGTGTTCTCTTATTTGTGCAGGCATGCCTCTGCAAACCTGGAAGAATGCTGATAGATTTGCCTTACAAACCCTCTCCTGCCATCTCTTGATCTCGTGCTGTTCCTTTCCTCAAGAAAAGGCATTACAATGGAAGCAAACATCCAGAGCCACAGACTGCCAATGGAGAATCGAGAGCAAAGTCCTCTCCCTGCTTCCTTCAACGCTCGATCTGTAGCCTCCCTCCCAAGGCACTACTGTTCCTTTAAAAACAAAGGACAGCGTCCCTGTACTCTGCAACAAATGCCAATGACAGGCTTGGAAGCTATCATTAGGACAGACAGACATCTGTACCTTCAAAGGCACATTAGCAAGTCAGAAGCAAGCACATGGGCTTGTGAGAACACGGCTGAAGAACCTGTTGAAGTGGAAGAAATGATTCTCATTATGGCTAGAGCAGGTGAGCTGAAAATCCCCTCCCCTCATCACCCACTTCTGCAGTACGCCGTACCGAACCAGGGATGGAGGGAATTCCACCACCAACACAGTTACAAGAAACAGAAGCTGGACTGCACAACAATCTACAAATTGGCTGCATGAGGCAATTCTTTCTTCTCAGAATTACTCCTTCAGGCTCTTCAGAAAGCATTCCATCAGTTTTAGCCATCCCTACGCTCTTCTGAAGCCACAAAAGCTGTTAAAGCAGCTGCACATCAATGGAAAGGCCAATGAAACGCCATCATCTTGTCCTTGACCAGGGTGGGAGAGGACGTACACGTGGCATCTGTACGTGTGTGCGTGCCTCTCGCACCAAAGTTCTCGCACGGAGTAAGAGGCGCACAAATGACACCCTGATAGTCAAAAGCATTTCCTTCACAGGGCAACTTCGGTGTGGCAGTCCCAAGGGAGGGGTGGGGGGAGGTTATCTTGTTCTCTGTCTCATTATCCTGCTGGTTTTAGTAATAAACAAATAGTTTTCCCGAAGTCGAGTCTGTTTTGCCCATAATGGTAACTTCAATGATCTCTCCCTGTCCTTATCTCACACCTCGAGCCTTTTCCTGATATCATCTCCCCCTGTTCTCTCGGAGGGTGGGGGAGTGAGAGAGAGACTGCGTAGTCTGGTCCCGATCAGGGCTGAACTACAACAATTATTTATATTAACTTCTTGATGAGATATTCCCTTGTGTTTTCTGAATGTATTTTAAAGGCCCTAAGTGAGATGCTAAAACCCAAACCCTAATGACTGCAACACCAGAGTATCCCTGAGCTGCAAACTGGAACTTCTGGGGCTGCGAGTGGTGCAGGCAGCACCAAAGAAACCCTGGAAATCCACAGGGGCTTTAGCAAAACCTTGGTTCCCTGCATTTAAAAAACAGGCCTTCCTTGTAATTGTTTGAATAAGGGACCTGTTCAGGGTTTTAGCTCGCACTTTTTTTTTTTTTTCCTTTTTTTTCTGTTTTTCCCTTCTTAAATCCGTTATCGCAGAGGTGTTATCAGGGAACATTCTGCTACCAATGGGCTCGGCCCTGGCCAGCAGCAGGTCCGCCCTCAGCCCGGCCGAGTCCACTGAACAAAGGGGAAACAACTTCTATCAGCTTCTTACAGAAGGTGCCACCGTAGCCCCCCCTCACTAAACAAAACCAGAACAATAACACGATGAAAATCAAAGCTGAACTCACTTTGGTTTTAGACTTTGTCTCTTCATTCTCACCATCTTCTCCTTCTGCTGGTTCTTTGTTCAATGCAGAATAATCTTCCAGAAGGGTGTCAAAGAGCACTATCCGCTTATTCTTGAAGAATCCATAGAAATAAGCATTGCTATGAGAAGAACGCTTAGAACCTGATAGGGAAAATTTACATTAAAGACCATGATCTGAATAATCCCATGCTCTGAAGACTAAGAAATATGACATAGAACAGATTCTTCCAAAGGAATTCTCAAAGTCCCCAAATGAAGACAAACTCAAGCAAATGAGTTTGCAGGTTGAAGCATATTTTAAAATGATCTAAGTAATGATGGTCTCATTTACCGACTCAAATAAATAGTTTCTTTCACCTCTAACATGTAATCACTAAAATAACTAAAAACCTATGAGCAGCCATGCGAACATCTAATATCCAGAAGAAAAGCAATTTCTATTGCAATGTCACATTTGGAATGGAAACAGCATTCTGTACAGCACATGGGCTGCCCTCCTGGCAAAGGACCTGTGACATTTAGAATTCTTTCAACGTGCCAGCAGCGATGATTTGAAATGGATAAGGATGAAGATGTTGGAAACAGATAAGGAGAAGATGAACAGACGAACTACAGATATCAGGCAGTCTCTCAAAAATGTTTTTGTTTGAAATAGGCAATTTTTTACAGCTACTTTTATTTAGCTCAGGTGAACCATGGACTGTTTCTACTATCAGTATACTTTGGGCCAAGAAACTAATCTCTTCCCATGGAACACGGACTGTTTAAGTTGATGAAAAAGTTGTCTAGATCAAAGCAGCTGTTAAAACTTTGCCTATTTTTACCAACGGACAGGAGCTGTTGCAACATCAGGACCAAAAGGGGTCTCTGTGACAGAAGAGGTGGATTGCTGTGGTTTTTGCAGCAAAGATAAGATACCTTAAGTTGACAGCCTTTGCCTTCAACTCTCACTATAAACGTGTGAGCTGGATAAACTCCTTAGGGCACAAAATATTGACTGCTCCATTGCAAGCCAACCCGTGGTATGGTCATGCACCAAACCAAGACAGATCAAGAGAGGAAGAGGCTGGTCAGAGTACGAAGCCTCAGCATCCAGTCCCTTCTCAGTGAAGAAATCAGAACTGCCACAGGGTAGCAATGTTCCTTTTCATCTGTGCATCACAAAAAACTCCATTCTCCACTAAGTGCTGGTAGAGAAGGAACCTTTGTAATCTGCCTGTTACAGAATAAGCTCTGAAATTGAAGGACCTGGTTGCACACGTTACTAAGAGGTGAGCTCTGGAGTGGGAAGAGCCAAGACAGAGTGTGGAAAAAACACTGGCAAGAAGATGTTCACACATCCAGTCCCTCGTATCAGAAGGGTTCAAAACTCTTCAGGACGCCAGGAAAGAAAAGAAGGGTTTCACAGCCTCCCTCTGCAGATCACTGCCACTAAACGCAGATACGCTGAAGAAGTCAGTCAGTTTCCAGGCTAGATAAAGCCTTCACCACCCTCACTTACAGCAAAATTCTACCATTTCAGCTTTTTATGCCATCTCATATTGCTTTCACCAAGGCAACAAAAACACATCTGGTGTGGGGCCTCACAGGTGGGGCACAGAACCAAACCAAAATTTGGGAAAGTTCCTGTAACCAAGTTCAGAAGGGAGCAAAATGAGTAACAGTGGAAATGTCAAACAGTAAAGTGCTCCACGAACACCGAAGCGTAGAGGAAGTGACACGGCAGCTGCATGCTCCATGTTATATACCAGGACTTAAGAAAAGAGGACGAGAAATTCATTACTAGAAAGTGAAAAAATTAGTCTCAAGTAGAAGGTATGAGTCCATGCAGTCATACCATAAGAAACCGTCCATGCGAGCACTCTAAGAGGGAATAGGTGTTTTTAATTTTCATGACTTTTTCAACTGTTTCACCAAGGACTTTGAGACAATTAATGATAAACTGCGACTAGAAAAGCTTAAAAAAAAAAAACCAACCCCAAACAAACAAACAACTTTTCCCTCTGGTTTAAAGTTCTAAAATTGGAATCTTGATTGCTGCTTCTATTTCTGACTGTGCTACGTATTTCCATTCCACAGAGGCAAGACGCTGCTTCCAGCTGAGTTAAGGCTGTATGTTCACCTTCACTGTTCCAAACTCAAAGAAAAAAAAGGAGAATGGTACAGACATTGACAAGTATTACAATAGCTGAGAAATAGAAGCAACTGCCCTACTACAGCATCCGCAATCAAAGCTAAAAATCCAGAAATTCAAAATTGCAAAGTCTTTTTATTAAAAAAATCTTACCTTCAACAACATACACCTTAGTCAATGGGAAGTCAATGCTCTTTGCCATTGTTTCGATTTGTTGCTTGAGCTCTCCCTCAGGAAGTGGAATGAATTTATCAAACAGAGGTGCAATATAGTCTGCATAGATTGTAACAAGCACCTGCAAATACATACAGATATTAAAAACAAGGCATACAGATGTGTTTAGTGTTAAAGGTGGAGCATAAGTAAGTACAAAAGAGGGCACAATTCAGAAAAACACTGGATGAAGCAGAGTCCTTCTCGATCTATAGCAAGGCTCTCTGTGGGTCATCCCCTCTCTGAAGACAACTGCTCAGTCTGTTGACAGCCAGCAATTCAACAGTGAGATGGGAGCGGGGGCAAGTTATTCTACAATGCACACTCCTCAGCAGAATTCGTGTAAACAGTGCTTTTGCACTGTTCATCAAACCGCAGAAGGCAAAGCCGCTACGCCAGCTGGGAGCAGCGGTGTTACCAGTGACAGGCTGTCGCTTTCATGCGCTTCACCGACACTGGAAAGCTGACTGGAAAGCAGAGCTGACTGAACCAAGAGATAGTCCCGCTTCTTCAAATTCCTGCGGACTTGCAAAGCTACAGTCTAAAACAGGCAAGAAATTTCAAGTCCCCTATTTCCTTCCCCTTCTCCCAGTTGTGCACAGGGCCAAGGAACTGCCCGATGCCTCTGGTCCACAGCAATTAACAGCCACGTTCCAACAATCATTACCATGCACCTGCATCTCTTTGAACTGGCAGCAGCTGCAGCCCAGATGAGAAGCCAGGACTGGAGTAACACTGTGATCTCGAAATCCTAAAAGTTAAAGTTCAACCTGCTAGACTTATGGAAATTGGAGAACTGAGGTTTTCAACAATGTGCCTTTGTCTGACCTGTCTAAAAGCAAGAAGCATAAATGATGAAATGCCGACTTTATCAGCAACCCATGAAGAACTGCTTAGGTTTGCCGAACTGCTGAAGAAACTAGGGGAAGGTAATTCCAGCAAGGGTTACCGTGACCAGCCCTCCACCCAAATCTGGACCCTCTACCCAAATCGTACCACCGACTCAAAAGAAGTTGGTGGAGTAACAAGACTGAACACGCACACCGATTTATATGCTAGGTGAAGAGACTCTGACCAGTCATTTCATAAAATTACAATGCTTATGTATTAGAAAGTTGACTATGTTGATGTTTTGTGTATAAATAAGAGGTGATTTGGAGCTTTAAGGTGGTGTGCTGTCTTGGGACAGGCACGTGTATGCAATAAAAGGAGTACCTCCACTCTGCGTGTGGATTGGCTCTTCACACACCAGATGACAGACCCAAATTTGGGGACAACTGTGATGGGAAGGAAAGCTGAACTCCCTTACCTCATACTCTGGACCTTCACAAAGTGATTTTTATTTATTTATTTTAAATATAAGGACTGGAGAAAAGTTTAAAGGCTGGTTAGTGAAAAAGGAACAGGATATGAGAGGCAAACAGATATCAACATTAATTTCAAAGTGATCTTGACAGGGTTTTTTCCCACTGAAAACAAGTACTTTGACGTTTGAAAGTATCTGCACTGTTGAAAAAGTCCAATGAAACCTTAAAGTCTGCCTCGTCTCGCCAAACTGCTGGCAGTTGTCCTTGTGCCCTTTCTATATTTAAGAAAAAGGAAAACCTACCAGCACATAGTGGTGCATTTCCAATATCTATTCTAAAGCTTTTTGAATGTTTATTTTAGAATTGATGAAAACACTTCAGTATTAAATAGATAAAATATAAGGTATCACATTAATGTGGACAATTAATATGAGCTATTATTCTTGAACAAGTACACTGAGACCAAGACACACTGCTAAAGTCTGTAGACACTAAAATGCCCAGGAGATTTAGATTTTTCTCCATTTCCTTGCAGTTCTGTTTTTAAACCTCAGCACATTGAGCCATGCAAGTAAGCTAGCATTTGGAAAAAATCCAAACAGATTCTCATACTCACCAAGGAAACAACTAATGTGAAGAGCCAGGCATAGATGAAGAAGTAGTCTCCTCCTATTTTAATAATGTAAAGCAGAAGGGATGTCACTGGCAACAGAATACACTGAGTCACGATAAACTTCTTGATAGCATCCTTAAAAAAAAATCCCAGCGTCTGTAAGGAAAGGATAGCGGTGATGTTTTCAGTGTAAGTATTGATGTGCTACAGCAGTTAATGAACTGATCCCTGCAGTGGATGCACAGAAACAAAATAAGACAAATTGCAAACCAGTAACACCAATGTGATACGGAAATCCGAGTTAGTTAAGAAAACGTGGAAGAACATTTTCACCTCCTCTCCTGGTAGCTGTGTCTCTTTACATCCACTCGGACTCCACGCCCATGCAAGTGCACACTTCCTTAGTAAGATCTGACTCAAACCCTTATTTTGTGTTGCGCATACATACTTCATTAAAGGAGGAAAGAAAAATTTTTATCTGTCCCTTAATTCCTTTACCAATCTATATCCTCGACATTAAAGGATTTTTAGAGAATAGGAAACTCTTAAAGAAATATAGCTACCATAAAATATTTTGTCTTTGAACTGTTGCCTCCATTCATCTTAACTTTCAGTTACCATTAAATTTAGCACAACTTTAATAGAAGCAATAGAAATTTCAAAGACCTCTGCCTGAATGAATCTGATCTAGCGACTCTCCAACACGGTAAGACACTCAGCTAGCTCTTTCAGAAATTGTTACTTCAGCACTTACAGCTATCTGCAAGGTGCAGAAGTGAGGGGGTTATTATGTAAAGATCCTTCCCAACCAGGTTGTATTTCAAAGCCCATGCTGCGCTAAAGATATGGAACTCATCTAGAAAGAAAAAAAATACTGGTGAAACAGCTTAAAATAAAAGCTAAGGATTTGGGCCAAGAATTTCGATAGACGTCTCAGACTTCCATGACTATCGGAAACACAAATCAGACATAAACCCACAATTTTATACTATTCTTTACGTAAACATAATCACTCTGATCACACAGTGAACACTCTGGTCATATATTCACCAGAGGAGGGCTGGGGGGAGGTCATCTTGCTCTCTCTCTCATTCTGCTTTGGTTTTAGCAATAAACAAATAGTTTTCCCCAGGTCAAGTCTGTTGTGCCCGTAACGGTCACTTCAATGATCTCTCCCTGTCCTTATCTCACACCTCGAGCCTTCTCCTGATATCATCTCCCCCTGTTCCCTTGGAGGGTGGGGGGAGTGAGAGAGAGACTGCATAGTCTGGTCCCAAGAGGGGCTGAACTATGACAGTACCTAACAAAAGTACAAATGAAGAGCTAAATTCTCCAGTGTAGTAAAGGCTGATACAAGAAATCAATAAGCAAAAAAAAAAAAAAAAAAAAAAAAGGGGGAAAAAAAAATTT
>JAAGAY010145589.1:0-10995 GCA_011801015.1 Ardeotis arabs | reverse complement strand
CGGAGCGAGGGCCCGGCGCCGGGGAGCAGCGGGAGGGGGTGAGGCCAGCTTGTACCTCTCTTCTACTGGGGACCCCAGCACAAAAGGGCCACTCCAGGATCACCTGCCCCGAGCTGCTGGGCACAGCGGTTCCCGTAGATCCACCTCCCTCTCGCTATGGCTGAGCGCAGGAGCCCTCTCAGGACAACTCCGCAGACATCCATGGGCCGACATCGTTTTACTGCGCTCTCTACAGCATCCTTGGTCAAAACTTACCACTTTCTGGGTCAAGTTCGCAGCCAACAATGTGCTGCTGCTGTTGCGCAGGGGTGGGGGCTGTCATAGTCTCCCTGCCGAAGCAGGGACGCCGCTGCATCCAACAGAACCGGTACCCAATGTTGCTCCTGGGCGCAGACGGCAAGATCCCTGCGAAGGCTGTCTCAGTGACCTAGCTCCGTGCCAGGCAACAGGATCCCTCCCAACCAGACCTAGGTGGTCCCAGGCTGGAGCACCCTGGGCAGCTGATCCGCAGTTGGCCCCGCTTAGCGAACGGTGCGGGTCTGTTCTTTGCCGTGCGGCCGTTTGATGGGCAGGGCTGACAGTTACCGCACGAGGACGCTGCGGGAGCTGGGCTTTGACCTCCGCTGTGTGCGGTTTCTATGGACACTACACCTGCTGGTGACCTGCTGGGGTGTAAACACAAAGGAGTATTACCTTTCAAATTTCTTACGAAAACAGAGCTGTCCCTTGGTCACTCAAGACAACTTCAGGTCCACGCAGAGAGCAGCTTTCCACCAGCGCGTGCTCAGCGATGGAAGTGGCAGTCAGCAGCAGAATGGTGCCGTTGTCGCAGGAACATACAATTTCGCTACCTTCAAAGAGGACTCGGCTGGCCTAAGGCATCAGCACAAAATTGTCTCCTACCTACCTGTCTGCAGACACTTGCTTAGTGGAATCTCTTTCTCCTTGCTGCTCCCCACGCAGAAACTTCTTTACTGGTCTCTTACAACTCAGCTGATTTATCACCACATTAAATATCAGTCTGGCATTTAATCATTTCCATTTTCCTCGCTGCAGTCACAGCATTTTAAGTTGTAGGAAGCATCAATGACATCAAAACTACTTTTAAAAAGTTTTGGTACATTTTCAGGTCTGCACAAAGCAAAAGCTTGCACACTGCCCCGGTCTCAGCACTTCTCCGCTCTGCGGCGTAGATACATAGTCTGTCTCGTTTCATTCCTGCATTCTCAAATAATTTCTTCCATTCAAAGTAAGTATTTTAAATGCGTGAATTCTTTAATACTGTCATATTTGAAACTCTGGTTTTCTAGTGGAAATACAGCTGCTTGACCTGAAACTGAAGACTCAAAACCTCAATGAATTTGCTGTTCACGCTGACCAGTTTTCCTTCTCTAGGCACCGAAGGGGACAGAGGCTTTGTGGGTTACTCAAAAACCCCCAGCAGTGGACTGGTACCTCTCTAGGCACATCACCTGAAGCAGCCATTGCACGTTTATTAAGTTTGCAGTTAATCTCTTCCTCTGTTTTGAGATCCTGAAGATTCAAGTATGTTTGAACAGGACGTAAACTTGACATTAAAAGGCAGAATTTTTATAAAGAGACAAAAATCACTTTGGAACACACTTTCGCTACTTCAGGCGAGAGACCCTGTTGCAGTATTTAACGTTTTGACCCTCACTTACTTCCATTTTTAAAAGCTAGTGGGAAGATTCATACACTATATTCCTTTCATTAGAAGCAGCTTATAGTTTAGAGAAAGGAAATGGCAGGAAAGATAGGCAATAAGCTACACTTCTGCTTGGTGCATGACTCTCAATCTACCTTTTATTTTAAGAATGCCTAAATAACTTTTGAGTATAGTATGAAAATGCCATTTCTGCCTAGTTTCGGTCGTAACACAGTTCTCCAGATAGTTTTTTAGACAGTCTCCTTCATTCCTGCACCCAGCCAATATTCATGGTCTGTTTTAAACAACTTTTCTCAAAGTTTTCTCCATTTCCTTTCCACTGCTACTTTTCAGATCATAGTAGAAAACCCAGAACACCCCCACAAAATCCAAGCCCTCCATCAATAAGAAGGTGGGATCGCTCATTAGCATCCTCACGGAGACTGGGAAATACCACTTACAGGGAAAACAGATTCTGAGCCTCATGATGTATCCAGAAGTACAGCAAGAAACCAGACACAGAACAACAAGAAACATATCTTAAAATATTAGATTACTCCTCTAGTGAATCTTCCAGCTATGTTTTATTCACGATCCAAAATGCTAACCAGGGAACCCAAAATGTGCACCGAAATTTCCACGTGACACAACTCTCCTGGAAGTCTGGCAATGTTCTTCAAACGCTTATGTTGTACCATAGACTCAGAAGCATCTTCTTCCTTTAAAGGGAGAGATAACTGGGACTTTCTCATCTCTAAGTGGCAAGTGCTTTCTGCCTGTACTAATTATAATTCTTTCAAAGTCTGAAAAAAGCACAGAGAATATTAAAAAATAAAATGCAACACTTTACTTTTCTGTATCTACACTGTTTCATCAGTCTGATAAATTATCTACAAATGCATAAAACGTAAGCAACATTGTCCAATGCACTCAGAATGGTCCCAAATTCAATTACAAGTAAACCACATTAAAGATTTACTGTACAGTAAACAAATGGGTGAAAAACTGTAATTTATTGAAACTCATAACTCAAAAAATATAAGATGCTGTAGTGTACAATATGTTACACAAAGCACCCTAGGGTGCACATTCAAGTCAAGTAATAACTCCATCGCCCCCCACACCCTGGTACCCTAGTACTTGTTCCATATACAATCATGCACATTTACTCTTCAAGAGGAAGCTCCCAGTATTCTGATGTGTTAAATAGCACCAAAATCAGCATAGTCCATTGAAAAAAATGGGGAGCTAAATTAACTTGGCCAATACTTTTGACAGATATTATACATTCATGGAATTAAACAGTCTAAACTAACCTAAACAGTGTGCACTGTAACAATTACTGTTCTAATTTGAAGTTCTCCCCATGTAGCAGTAGTGGAGGCAATCTGCTCTAAGCAAAACTACTTATGTACTTCCTACACAAACCTGATCTGCCTTTTTTGTTGGAAATAAGTCTATGAGGGGTTTAGAAAACTTGGATCTTTCAAGAACAACCACTGGTCTTAAGTAATGGAGCTGTTTTAAGGCAAGGTCTCCACAGTCCGTTAGTGCCTTGTCCAAGATCGCCCTCAAATTTTCTAAAGAAGGGGCAGATGACGATTCTGACAACAAGGGCTGGATCTCTGTTAGCTGCCCGTGGTTATTTTGGGGTACGATTACATTTTTGTCATTTACAAAGTTGTTTACTGGGGTATCCCCTGGACCGTCTCCCTCTTTTTGCAAGGATTTATCTACTGGCAACTGCTCAGGAGACTCCCATTCTACCACCTCATCAAAATCATCATCATCGTCATCATCTTTTCCCTCACTTTCCTGAATAAATTTTAAAAATGAGGACTCAAATCCCATTGGTTTATATGTCTTTAAATCAAACGGTTTGGACACTGGAGGCTTCTGAAATTTGTCTTTTGTAGCACAAAGTACATTTCTTTTTGCATTTTGATTAACCGCACTATGTTCGCATCCTTCTGAGTTTTTCTCTCTTGGCAACTCTAATTGTAAATTGGACAGGTAAGAGCTATTCTCCCTTTCGTTATTTTCAGAAAAATCTTCAGTTTTACACATAACCGTCTCCCTGCTGTTATGCTCCTCTGAAGAGGTGTCCTTTGAACTGTGGTTATATTTTAAAGTGCCCGAATACATAAAGGCACTTGCATCAAAATTCATGCTACTCGATGGACATCTTTTTTGGTCTTCATTGCTTACATCTTGAGAATCACAGTCAGTATTTGGAACAACAGGTTTTTCACTTTCCTGCACGTGCTCAGGATTAGCCGATTTATCCTCTGTAGCTTTGACACCATTTTTAGCCAAGTCTAAAGCTGCTCCGGAGCAGGACTGTTTTTCAATCATTATGCCACATTTAACACAAATAACAAGTTTCTGAATCCGTTGCTCTATATACATATTGGTCATCTGATGTGTGCGCTTATAGTGCCTCACTATACTGCTTTCCAGTTTGACGACAGACAAACATCCCTGAACCATGCAAGGGTACTGGGTCTGGTTGGACTTCTCTTGGCACATTTGTAGGGCTTCCTCTTTTGTTTTGAAAGTCATCAAATGCTTTTCTCTACTTCTGCTAATTCTTTTAGGTTTTCCTTTTACCTGTTTCCCATTCTGCTTGCTTACGTCAAAATTGTCTTTCAAATAGCTTTGTTCATTTTTATCTCTATCTTGATTATCATCTTCCTCCTCTTTCGGATTTCCAAACAGACTGTCGTAATATTCACTATGTCGGAAATACACATGTTGAGAGTAGTGACTGTAATTTGTGAAAATCCGATCACAGCCATTAAGGTCACAATGTATTTCAAAATCTTTGTTTGATTTTTCTTCATTGGCATGTTCTTCTATTAGGTGCTGTTTAAGCTTATTAAAGGTATAAAACACAGCAGGGCACTGGGGTTGGTTACAGGCAAATCTCGCAGATTCAGCTTCAGAAAGCAGTTTCTGATCCTCTAAGGGTTCATTGTGGAAGTCACTACAATGCTTAGCAAGAGCTTTAGAACATAAAAAACGCTTACCACACTCTTTGTGTTTGCATGCAAATATTTTTTTACATTTGACAAGTTCCCTTTTTGTTCTTGCTTTGTCTTTTTCTAAGCAGAGCTGTTCTTTATTGTACTGGTGAACGGTTCTGTAATGGCGAATCAAACCCTTCTGGTTGGTAAATGCCGAGTTGCAACTTTTGTGTATACAATGAAATGGTTTGTGGTACTTATGCAATATATAACATAAATTTCCTTTTGCAACTGTTCTTTTGCTTCCTCTTCCCTGTCTTGCTTCCAGTTCTTCCCTATGACTGTCCAGAGAAGCTATGCTTGATGTTTTTCTTGTAACATTATTGTCTGTCTCTTCACCGGACTCCAGATCTGTCTCAGAACTACAGTCTTCCTTTTTAGGATGACACAGCTGTTCAGAGTGGTCTGAATGGCCAATGAATTCAACGTTGCTTGCGCAGACAGGTGTTGGAACAGCGCTATTTTTATGCATGTCATCTGCATATAAACCTACGTGATCAAATTTTTCGTTTGAACATACCTTGTGAGCCGCCCTCTCACAGCCAATTTGATGTTTGTTTCGATAGTGAATTCTAAGGTGTGTTTTTCTTGTAAAGGATCTTTGGCAAATATGACACTTAAATGGTGAGTATCTGTGCTGAAACATATTTAACTGAAGAACCATTTCCTTTGAATAGTTATGTTTTTTAACATAATGCATCAAGAGAGCTTCTCTGGTCACAAACTCACACGTACATCCATGACATTCACAGAAGAACGGTTTAGCTGCCAGCTGAGTAAGGTACTGGCTGGGTAAATTATCTTGTTGCTCTTGAAGCTGAAATTTTGAGGTAGTTTCATCTACTGACTCAGGGCACTTGGCATCCCTAGATGAATAGGACTGTAAAGAGCCCAAAAAAGGCTTGTGTCTTGAAGAATTCTGAATGTTCGAATTTTTTAAGCTTAGATGTTTCAAGCCTAACATTAGTTCCAACATGTTATCTTCAATATTTGATTCTTTAGAACTGTCATAAAAAGATGTTTCTGGGGACGAGGGACAAGTTTCTTCCTTCAGGCCATTGGTTCCTTTAGCGTCTATAGTACAATACAAGCTTTCTGGAGAGTCAGCATTTGTATCTGAATTATGACCTAACTCTGTACTAGCATCTGTAAGGGATTTACTGTCCTGAGCATCGCTTAACAGATCAAGAAAGTCTTTAGTTTTCATCTCCATATTCTTTTTACCTTTGAAGTTATACGGATGTGCCCTGCGAAGGTGTTTTTGCATACTTCTGGAATTTTTGTGTGTGGAACAGCAGCCTTCAAAACCACAGGAAAGCTTTTTTTCATCCAAGCAAACTGCCATGTTGGAACACTGTTGTTTCACATCTGCTGAATGGAAGACTCCTTCCTGGGACACGAGAAAACCTGGGACTGATTGATTGCGAGCCACTGTTTCAACCATTTGAGGAGACACCTGGCCTTGGTTTACTGCAGCATCTGTGCTCTGGTCCCCACAATGAAGACTGCAATTACTTTCACTGTCTAGATCTTCACTGTCAGAGAGAGCTTCTTCCTTAATCTGTGGAACTTCCTGAGAGCCTGAGGGATCCAAGTTATCATTCAGACCGGAATTTTCAGATTGTTCAAGCAGTTGAGGCTTTGGAAGACAACTGCATTTGTCTTTTCCAACTGACTCTTCGAGTTTTAGCGTTTGCTTCACTTCCCCATTTGGCACTTCAATATTATGCACTGCAAGGTGATTCTGAAATTCAGTTTTTGAATAATAAAACTTTTTGCAACCAAAGAAGTTGCAGGTGTACGATGCATCTCTGAAGTGCTGTGCCTCGTGATGGTAAAGTTGCCCTAAGTCACTGAAAACAATATTACAGCCATTTAGCTCACACTTATAACGAAGGTCATCATGTGTTTGCTTGTGATTGAGAAGCTCATTAACTGAGCCAAACCTCGCATAACAATCCATGGACACGCACATATACGGCTGGGGTCCGCAGTGGACGCGTTCGTGCTCTCGCAAATGAAAGGACGTCATGAAGTGTCGGCGACAGAAAGCACACTTCTCCCTCCTGTTTTTCATATCCAAGTAGTGTTTTGCATTCTCATCATTGTTTTGATGTTCGGCTTTCAGATGTACACTTAAGTATTTAAACTGTTTAAATACTCTAGAACAATCCGTTCCGGGACACGGGTAGATGTCTCTGTCTTGTAGCTGGCAATTTTCCAGTTGGCTAAATGTGACATATTCGTGCGTGTCTTTTTCAAAGTTTTCGGGCAGCTGGGGCTGATGCGACTTCTCCTGAAATGCTGGGGGTGGGCTGCTGGAAGCTGTTGTCTTTTGTGGTGATCTCTCTTTTTTCAGTATTATTTTCTTTTTAGGTCTGTGTGTTCTACTAGGCGGCATTTTAACATGTTCCATTACATGGGGTACAAAAAATTCCTTTCTCTTGAACTTTTTTGTACACACCGGACACGTATAAACACCATCTTCCATATGCATCTTAGAATGATGCAGTATTCTAGCCTCTATACACTCCCTTTTGCAGAGCACACAAAAAAATTTGTACTGAAGCCACCTCTGGTATCTTTCTGAAGAACCAATTGGTTTTTTCACTCTTGCTTTTTCTTTCGGGTGGTTTATTGTGTCTTTTCCATCATAATATTTATGTTCTTTTGTCTCATCGTAGTCGCTAAAGAAAGTTTCTAACAGGTCGGTTTCATTGATTGACATGTTACAACTTGCATCATCCTCAGAGTCAGAAGCTACTTTCCCTAACAGTTTAAGGCAATGCCGCTTTAATGTCTTCCAGTCCCAAAATTCAGGATCAAATGGCCAATATGCTTTTAAAGCTAACAGCAGCTCACAACGAAGTGAATTTGGAACCAGTGCATTTTCTTCATCAAATTTCTGATCTGGTTGCATATAGAGCTCTTCCAACACATTAAATCCACTCAAAGTTGGCTCAAGTAAAAATTCTGTGAGCTGACAAGCTCTTCTAACTTCAAGGTCTTCTGGTAAAAGGCATGCAATTGTTTTACATACTGATGTCTTCATTTCATCGCTTCCATTTGATCTGATCTGAAGGGCTCTCACACATAACAAAACAGACACAGCAAGTCCTGCTTCTTCTGCCTGTTTAAAAAAACAAAACACCAACAGCCACAAAACAAGTGTTACTTTTCTTTGATAAGTACATTCCCTCTAGAAATGTTCTATTAAAAAAAATGCAATGAGAACATCCAATAGACTACAGCCTATCCAGACTTCTGAGCGTTAATTGCCTGAGTCACTGAGCACATTCTAAAAAGTTCTGGTTCAGTCTATGTGAGGAACCTCTTCTATTTTTCAAGCGACAGGAGGCACTCTACATTGAGTGCACTCTGTGGAGGAGTCACGTGAACCAGTTTGGGCATTAGATGTTGCACAACATCTTTCTAACTCCTCCTTCTCTTCATTGAATGACTCTCAATCATAACTAAGTCAGACGTCTAACAGAGAATGGTGTAAATCTTGCATATCCATTCCTCCTGCAGCATCCACACAGGATATTAATTCAGAACATGCAGTACTGTGTAATAAGGAAATTAATGTAAATTCACACCCTGAAACAAAATAACCTTCAATAGCATAAGCAGTACAGCAGCAGAAATTCTTCTTGATGAAGACAACTGTCATTTCACTTGCAAACATTTTCTGAGGAGTCTATGCAACTTTGAGGTGCTGCTCAATAGTATCAGGAAGACATCTACAAAAATTATTCACATGCCGATTTAAAAAAAATGCTATATTCCAAATTCTACGTGGACAAAATGGAAAGTTACCTTGTTCCAAAAGCATGCTTTCAGTACAAAGAATCTGAATGCATTAAAGTAACTATTTAGTCATGATTAGTAAAGATAAGTAACAGTTAAGATATTTGTAGATAGTGTAGAGAAATGACACGTGGCTAACACAACCACATCCACACCAGCTCAGAGAGTAAAGATCCAAAAGAACTAAAAACAAGTTAAAAGAATTCGCAAGCTCTTATACTCACTGTGCACAGTCTATTTGAAGTCATGCAATACTTCTTTAATTCACTAACAGTGTTTATTTGCTAGACAGTAATAATAATAAAAAAAAGCTATCTCCTCAGGAGAAGAAATTTTAATATGGTTTATCAGGAAACACAGAAATAACTAGCATATACTTAACAATATATTATATGTTTTATATATGAAATGCACATTCATGCACGTTTTAAAAGTAGAAATAGGCCGACTTTAGAGAAATTAGTAGCAAACATTTCTCTGTGCAGTCACTACTGGAATTTATCTTTGCCAAATCAGAGTTCCAGACTCTCCTCTACGATCTGTCAAAAGGACAATCACGTAATCTTTCTGATTTCTACTTTGACTCTAAAACAGGGCTCTGATGCTTGCTCTTCTCCTACCAAATCACACTTGATAATTCAATGGTTCACAGGATTAACTCTGATCAGTGAAAAGAGTCTCTCAGGCAAACAAACCTGAAGCTGGAGAGAAATTTAATTGAAAAAAGGAACCTTGTCTGTTTTATCAATAATCCATTTGATGCCTTAACTCTGAAATAACTCATGTCCACGTAAGAATGCAAAAAGATTGGCACATTTGGGAGGGTGCTGTTAATTGAAACATTCATAAAACTGAAGTTCATGTGGCAAGTTCCACCCTACGTGTACAAGACTATGCTGGTTTTCAGGAAGAAATATCTGAAATCTTCTTGAAATTGTGCCATTCCTAAGGGAAAATCCCATATCTAATGTGAGGTCCACGATCTGCACAATGCTGTTACTAA
The DNA here is from genome assembly GCA_011801015.1 of Ardeotis arabs. Classification (NCBI taxonomy): domain Eukaryota; kingdom Metazoa; phylum Chordata; class Aves; order Otidiformes; family Otididae; genus Ardeotis; species Ardeotis arabs. The sequence continues at coordinate 1,490 of JAAGAY010145589.1, read as the reverse complement.
AACAGTTAAAATCCTATTATATTATAATCAGCTAGCTTATTTTTCCTCCACTGAAGCCTGCCTGATTAATTTTCATTCATAATTGCCCTCCGCAAACCTACTCTCATATAGTGAGCAGACACGGGAAATTTCAGTCTAACCAATTCCAAGAGTCAGAGTAGCCACCAAAGGAAGCCAGAAACATCCTACTCAGACTAACCACAGCTACCCCTTCTGCTGAGTAGATTACCATTACTCCTCAGAGATGATGAGTTTATATAAAAATTACCGTTAAACATCTCTTGAACGTTTCTGCAACTTTCTAAAGACAGGCATCAGAACAGAAGGTAGAAGTTCAGAGGTGACCGTATCACACGTTTTCAGGAAAAGGTATTTTCTCAGAATACAAAAATATGAGACATTTCAGTCAAGTTTCTGTCTCTTAGAGATGCTACAGGAAACTGTTGCTGTGCCTCACTTCTAAACAGGCAGATCAAAACACAGCTATGCTTTGTTAGCAAAATACTGTCGTACTGTATTTTCAGAGTAACAAACAAACAGTTCCACACTGACTGCAGGTCACTTAAGTGTGTCAAGCTGACAGAAAACTACAATGGTAGACATTTTTCAGAGATTTATATTAGTAAGTTATTAGGCACTTAATCAGAAAGCATGAATATGAAATAAGCTATTAAGAAAACTGTAAGTTCAAGTAAACAGATCTTCTATCCAAACACTCTGGACTGCAGCTTACTTACTTCAGATTGTATGACTCTTATCAAGAAAAATAAATGCTGTAGTGTCTTGGCAATGATGCCAAACTGACGACATCTCTCCAAAAAGGAATCTAAAGAAGGATCTATTCGTCTCTGCAATTTGCTCCAGAAAAGTGTCAGTTCCCTGCAAAGAGTTGAAAGCAGAATGTAAGAAATTCACAGATATACACAATTTGTCCAGAGTCTACACATTTTAGTTCAGAGTTGACGCCACAACAATTTAAACATTATTAAAAACCAGCACACACTTCAGTCAGGCCTCCATCTCCAAGAGACGCTGAAGAGAACCGTTATTGTGCCTTACTCCTGAACAAGCATCAGATCAGAACACAGTATATCTCCTGTTATTTGACGGGGAAAGACACTGGCTGTGTGATTAATCTCGCTTAAGGCAGGCATCTACACCTGCACGGACTTCCTTCCTAGACAAGGAAAAAACCCCAGGCTTGCAGAGCTTTAACTTTTCACACGGAAATTTCAAACAGGTAAGATGAACCATAATGGGAAGCAGCCACTTCTCTCCCGCTAGGCTAGCAGCTTAGATGTGACACCGGCATTCCAACGACGTAACTACAACCCAGCGCTTTAAAAGACACCTCTAACAGAACACACTTTGTGAAGCGTTACACAAGGGATACGTAACTCCACTACTGTTGAGCGGCTGTGGGATTTACTGTACCACATGAGCACAAAGCTGTTAAATTAAGCAATTTATTATAACCAAGGCAACGCAGT
>JAAGAY010145588.1:57089-92975 GCA_011801015.1 Ardeotis arabs | reverse complement strand
GAAGGGACCTTCAAAGGTCATCTAGTCCAACCCCCCTGCAAGGAGCAGGGACATCCCCCACTAGATCAGGTCACTCAGAGCCCCATCCAGCCTGGCCTTGAATGTTTCCAGGTATGGGGCATCCACCACCTCTCTGGGCAACCTGTTCCAGTGATCTACAACTCTCATTGTGAAAAATTTTTTCCTAATGTCCAATCTAAATCTACCCCCCTCTATTTTAAAACCATTACCCCTCGTCCTATCACAACAGGCCCTAAATTTTGCTTATTTAAAACCAGTCTCCTCACTAGATATTCACTGGTGTCCTGATTTTTCACTCCAATCGATTGCATTTGAGGAGAGAGTTTCCTTAATGGCCTAATGTGACATAAGAGATTGAGAAGGGTCTGTCTGTTGAGGGAAAATAGCAATTCCCTTCCTTCCAGCCTCCCTTGCTGTCCATGACTCTTGCTTTGAGCACGTCTACATGGCATGCTGTGATGCTACTGCTATCTGCCCAAGTAACTGAACACTGCGAAGTTCTTAGTGGCTGAGGGGAGCACCTGTATCAATAATTCAGGCACTAAGTATAAAATCTGTTGTAAACATATAACAGTGTTAAAATATAAATATAAACTATATGTAAACTATAATGCTATATAACAACGTACAAACATCTAGACATCATTAAATCTGGTGGTTAAAATATTCTTTTCCAGAAGTACTGATTTGATTAAATGTAGCCTTTTATTAGAATGAATGGACTTGTCATCAATTTTTAATGGGAATTTTTAAAAATGAATTGATTTGTTTTCCAATTTTTTTTCTTCTCTTCATAAGTAAGAAAGAACCAAATTTTTCTTTTTTTTGTTAAGATCTCAAAATTTGAAGGTCATCTTCTTTTAATTTTAAAGAGGCTAAGAGGCTTATACAGGATAGCCGAGTATTTGCTTTGACAATAAACAGGAAATTATTTTCTCACTAAATCTAGCTCTTTTTAACTTCTTTTATTATTAATAATTACTTGGTAGGTGATTTATGTGAATGCATAGATTCGTGAAGGTTCTTTGATTATTCCATCTTGATTTCAGGATAAAAATATTTGGACTAGAGACCTGAGTTGAACAGTGCCCTCTTTGTCCTAGTCCCTTTGCCCTAGGACTGTCCTGTCCTAGTCAGGGTGAGTGTCCATGGTAATTATTATACTCATCAGTTTTTTGAAACTAAGAAAAAAAAAGTGTTTTCCACAGATCAACATTACCCTCCAAAATACACAATGACAGTGCGTATTTCTTTTATGAAGATGTACACTGTGAGGAGTGTGCACTGTAAATGGAGGCTTTTTATTTACTTTTGCATTTTTCAGAAGGGAGACAGAAGGAAATTTTAAGTGTATAATAATATTATAATGTTAAAAAAATTATATGTAGAGCCTGCATCAAAATCCCCAAATTTGAAACAATAAGTGAAAATAAATTCATTTTGCTTTCAGTTGAATTTTTATGCAGTCACAGAGGAATTTAGCTTGGACAGGACCTCCATAGGCCACCCAGTCCTGCCTCCTGCTCAGAGCAGGTCCAGTTGCAGCAGGTTGTTCAGCATCACATCCAGGCCAGTTCTGAGCACTTCTGAGGATAAAGATGTCAAATTTCCTCTGGGTACCTGTACCAGTGTCACCCACCCTCATGGTGAGAAAATCTGCCCATGCTCAGAGTTTTGCCTGTTGTCTCTTGTCCTGTCATCACACACCTCTGAGAAGCGTCTGGCTCCGCCTTCTCTGGACTCTCCAATTTGAGAATAATAGACAGCAATATGGTCTCCCCTGACCCTTGTCTTCTCCACAAGCCCATATCCCTCAGCCTCTCATGTACTTCCTATCCTCCGGCCCCTTGACTGCCTTGGTGACCCTCCACTGGGCTTATTCCAGTATGACACTGTCTTTCATAAACTGAGGAATCCAGTCTGGATAGGGCATCCCTGAAGTGGTCTCACAAGTGACATTTAAAAGGGAATATTAATCTTTTCTTCATCAAGTTAATTTATCTGTAGTAAAGTAGTGTTGTTCTGAACAGCTGAAATGGTTGCATGGTCACCCCAGTAACCACTGAGGTTCTGTTTGTCCTGTTTCTCTCTGGATTATCCTAAGAATCAAAGTATATCAGACAGCTAAATTGCCTTTACTTCTTCTTTATTGCCAGAGCAATGCTAAAAGAGATAAAGAGAAACCTGAATCCAGGTTTCTTCATTCAGCCTACCTTTCACATATCCACAGCATCTTGCTGCTCTATTTTCTTTTGATATCTCTTTTCTCTACACCTTTTTTTTTTCTTGTGAAGACCCTCACCCCCATTTTCATTTCACCTAGCCAATGTCTCCCAAAATGACATTTTTTTACAAAAGTAATTAGTAAAATGGTCAGTAATTGGAAAATCCTTGGTATTCCTAAATTTTGAAAAGTCTGTATTGTTTAGTGATTATGGTCCTCTGAAGAAAAACTGACTCCTGTATTTCTTAAAAGATCCATCCTTAATTAATTTTAAAGTAAACTCATCAATTTACTTGTAAAATCTGAGATAATTTGTTCTGAAATTTAAGTGTGCATTATTTCAGATAGAAAGTTCTTATATTAAAATATTTGAATCTCTGCTTCAAGTGCAACACTCAAGTTAGCTGGACCTACGTAATGGAAAGTGATGCTTCTTATAGAATGTTTTTTAAACATTTATGCTAAATGCCTGTTGACCTTTAACTACAGCATTGTGAATTCACCATGCAAGTTATTACATAAGTTAATGAGGCCTTAAATTGGGAGATTTTAGAAGATTCTGCTGGTTTTGGTAATACAGTAGGAAGCTGTTAAACATGCAATTCTCCTTTACAGTGAATGATTTTTTTTTAATTGGGCTGTTAAACATCTGACGTAGCTACCTAAGATATCTCTGCTAGTTTGAAAATACTATCCTTTATTAGCTAATATTGACTTTATTAATTAAAAGGATTAAATTTGTGAAGTACTATCTTTCATATACTTACAAAATTCCAAAAAGAATGATATAAAAAAAAATTTACAGTATTTGGATGAATAGTTTATTTCCTTGTCTGTAATGCTGTTGTAAGCCTTTTTGCTTAAGCATTCTTTTTTTTTAATTTGGACAAAATGGGGATATGGAAGTTGGTTTTAGATATTCTAGCAAAAGGATAAGCTGTAAAGACAAGAGACTTCTGCTTTGTCCTTTGTGCAGTCTCTATAGGCTTAGGCAAACTCATAAATGGTTTCCATTTTGATTTGATCACATTTGCTTTGTACTCACTTTGTAAAGGAGGCAGTGGTTAGTTGTTCTAGTTAGTCTTGCTGATCAAGGATAGAGCTGTGTAGGTATTGAATAAGTCAAACTGATTTGACATGCAGATTTTTGCATGGTAAATGAGCAGAAAAGTGCAAGGCAACTCGGTTTTTTTTTTTGAAACTGGGAGTTGATAAGAAATTGATATTTGCATAGACGGCATATGAATGTACTATATAATTTCTCACTGTTTTTCTGGAAGCAGCAACTATTTGCTCATGTTAGTCCTTCAAATTAACTGAATTAACTTCTAGATACTGCCCTCTAGCAAAACAATACTCTCATCAAATTCAAGACATTTGAATAGAGTAACTCTGCAATGCTCACTTCAGTCTTCTTTCTTTTGCACCTGTCTTTTTCAGAGAAATGAGACCTCAGCATCATTATCCAGGAAGACGAGCTGTGCATTACAAACAAACAGTGGTGCAAGCTCGGAAATGTAAAGGGAGTTGTTTGCAACAGTTCAAATCTTGAGTGAAGATCTTACTGCTCTTCTTAGAACAATATATCCTGCTGCCAGAGCATGAATAAACTAATTGTAGTTTAAGTAGTGTGCTGTATAAAGAATTAGCCTTCTTTGTATAAATGGAGCTGTGATTTATTAATAATCTCAGTCATTATTTGCTGCGGAATAAGTTTAGTACTGCACTCGTAAGTCACCATCTCTATTGATATCAACAGTGAAATTACAAGGTAATCAGTGTAGGACGTGGAGCTTATGTGACTAGAACAAGTGTACTTAAAATAATCAGTCAGGGCTTAGTTCATGAAGCAGTGCAAGGTGCCTTTCTCTATACAATGTAATTTCTCACTCCCACAATTGGTCCAGCAGAAGAGGAACCACAGATCGTTTTTGTATGTAGTTCTGTGAAAGCTCTCCTGAAACACTGAATTAAGTAGGATTTGAAGTAATATTTATTTCTTCCTAATCTCACTACCTGTAGAATGTAATGCACAGGTATTTCGGAAGACACAAACTAGTTTACCCACTCATATCGTCAGGCTTCCCACAATTGAATGTGTACTGGTTATTTGCATTTATGCTTTTATTTTGGGGCAGGCTTTACAACACCCTGCCATAGAAGTACCAGCCTAACCAATAAGGGGTAGTGAGGGTAACCAAACATCCTAATTTCAGGAGATGCATTGCCCGATCTACATGTGAAAAATGGGTCAGTAACCATTCTCACATTTGTTCAGTCCCAAGAACCAACCACCCCACCCTGCTCTTCTGTAGACTGAAATCTTATACCTATTCCCTACTTTCTTTCCTTGTCATAGTTTTCAGCTCCTATACATGTTGTCTTCTTAATAGCATTTTTCAATGCTAAAGTAACTGTTCTGCATTCCTTTGAAATCTGCTCTAAATACAGAGGGAGAGCTGTAGTTATTCCTTTTGCTGAACTGTATAGTAGATTTCTGATGCATATGAAAGTTCTATGTTTAGTCCTGGTGATGACTACAGCAAGAAAAGTAAATGCACAAGAGATCAAGATGAAATCAATATGAAAAGATTTAATGTTGAAAATGCATCTGGCATCTTTTAGCTTTGTGGTCCTTTATGACTGCCATCTTGAGTTCTGTGTGCAGTTCTTCTACACTGATACTGCTTGATAATTTTTTATATATCATATCAACTGTATTTTAATGTAACGCTATTACTTGAGCATAGAAAAATTCCCTTTATTCAAAATCCAAGGAGAAGAGAGTTTTCCTAGAAAGTGGACTAAATTGCTTTTGGCTGTTCTTGGAAGAAAATACTTAAGTGCACTCTGGATATCTGCCCAGCAAAGCAGAAGCACGGATCTCATGGACTTTTACCTTAGCCAAAAAGCAGTACCCATAGCTTTCTGCTGCTACAGAAACTGGATAAGAGCTCAAGTCTGGGAGCTGGCAGCCTCCTCTCAGTGAAAAGACAGCACCTCACTGCACTGCTTCGTAAACTACCTCCTCTGCTCTGCTGGTGGCTGCACCAAAAAGAGTGGAGTAGCTGATGTCTAAGAGGAGCTCCTGGGCAATTTCTAAGTGCCTATCTGTGCCAGCACTTCACTGCTCTTTGATCAGTGATCTGTCGTGCCAGCACTTCACTGCTCTTTGATCAGTGATCTGTCTCATCTAATCTGGTGTAACTGTAGGCTTGCTCCCACACCACACCGTTGTCCCTTGCTACTCTTTCCTTCCTCCTCGGAGGTTTCTGAACAGATCAGTTGGTTCACAGGTTTCACCGAGGCTAAAAATATCTACACTGGCATGAGGGAAATGGATGCACCAGGACTCACATTGTCCATGACAAAACTTCTACCTTTTCTCTCCTGTGTTTAATACACCAGAGCTACAAATTGGATTAGGAAGAGATGGGTAGTTGGTCGGCCGTTCGTTAAGCTTTGCTTAGATTTCTTGTGACTACTGTTGTACAACAATGAGCATGAACAATGTAAACCTTGTGAGCAACAGCCACTTTTCTGTATTACTTCAGTAAAGTTTATCTTCAAAGCACAGCACCCAAGCAGTGACAGAAAAGGAGAGACAGGATCTGAAACCATTTGCATTTGTGGGAAAAAGAGGTTATGCTATTTTCTGACAGGAGGTTAATGGAGAAATCTGTTCACAACGTGGTACCGAGTGTTTGGTAACAAACAATGATAAGTGCATGTACGTGTAAATATTATATAACCACTGGTGACAGAAATCATCATACAGGGGACAACAGCATTTTTTAAAGCATTGTTGACAGACTGTAAAGTACGTAGGTTTTTTGAAAGATACTAAATCTGTTAGTTTGGAGACACAGATATGGAAGGTGGAAAGACGACTTCCTGTCTATGCCCACTAGTATCCCCTCACTGGATCAGGGAGGGGAAAAAGCTTTAAGGAAAAAGAAAGAAGTAACTTGAAGAAGAAAATATAGTAAATGTGGCCTTTTAAAAAGGTATTCAGCTAATAATAGAAAAAGCAAACTGAACTGTAAAAGGATGGAAATGAGGATTGTGAAAGGAAAACAGGACTAAAGAAATGGAAAGAAAGAAGTCAAATAGTTCTTCCTAATACTTATTTGACATTCTTAGAAGAATTTATAAGAGAAGCAATACAACAAAAGCAATGAGCAAATAAATAAGAATATAAATTATGAAGTATGCCACACTTGCAAAGTTCTATTCTAAATGTAAATTTGAGCTTGCTGATCTTAAAATGTTGTCTCTCATCGGGCCTCAAAGAAATAGGTAAAGGCTCTTGTGTGGTATGTTGACTGGTCAGCATCAGATTCTTTCTTATACTTGTACCTTCAGTCACAATAGACCTTGCCTAAAGTTAGCTCAAACATTAAGACAAGGCCAGTGTAGTTCATTTGCTGCACAGTGAATTTGTCATAAGTTGTTTTGGTAGAATTCATGTATTAGACAGCACCTTCAATACAAAAGCGTTCAGAAAGACATCGTAATTTTAAATCTAGGACCAAACTTTTACTATTTCTGTCAGACAACCCAGAATTAGAAAAAAAAATAGCATCCTTAAGTATGTGGAGGAAATGAGAAAGCTCATTGTACTATCTATTGCAAGATGTCATGAACAGTTCTATTTAGTAATGATTTCGTAATACCTTTCGTATCAATAGAGGACTCTACAAGGTGCATAATATGAAAAGTGATTTGGTCCCTTTTGCCTATGTTATCCTTCCCAGTTATTTTAGCTTATTGCTTGTTTTGCTTTTTGAAGTGAAAAGCCTTAGTCCTTTTGTTACATTTCTTTGGGAAAGGAACAGAGATAATTTCAATGACAGTACTTTTTTAGTCTCAAGATAATGTGAATGGATATTTATGGCAGTCTATAGAGAATCATTTTTCCATGCTTTGTTCCTTGTTTAGCCTTCAAATGCAGTATTTATCAGTCTGCAGAACAAAACTATGTGCATGCCATATCATTACTAGCTCAGGGGGAATCATTCGAACCAATGTAATTTACTCAATATTGGTCAGTTTGACTCCTGACCCTAGTCCCCTGACAGTGTATCCTTGGCAACCCCTGATGTGTGTTAAGTCAGGATGTGCTTATTGGTCTCATCTGTGACAGCTTGCTAAAGGCTGCTTAACATACCTTGGTCTTTTCAAAGGAAAATTAAAAATCCAATAATATACTGTATTCTGATCAGACTGGTATTTAGAGAAGCACAGAAACAGTAACTTTTATTTTCAGTTCTGCAGAACTAATCTCCCATTTTCAAATGGAGGAAAGAGCTTTTGAAAATAAGTTTTAGATTTAAAAAAATTATGTATTAGGACAGTATTCAAAATAAAAATAATAAGGAGATTATCCAAACATCGGTCATCTTTGTGAGACATTTGGGAAGTTTTTATGTTCAGTTCTTGCTTACATATCTCAAAGATGGAAGATGAGAAATTGTTCTCCAGATACATACACCATTGCAAAACCACTTAGAGTACATTAGTGTAAGTAAAAGGAGACATTGCTCATTGATCTAGAAAAAAGTCCCCTGAATTGTTTTACTGGTTTTGTACCATTTGTAGTTGTGAAAAGAAGAAGCTGTACAACTTTAACCAGGAACCTCATGATTCTTCCTATCTAGTAGAGAGTTGATGTACGGCCAGCAAAACATGGTGTTTAGTGTTTCTGGAAGAAGGGGAATTTGACCATACATCTCACTATTTTTCACTTCCCAGTGGCTGATATGATCCAATTAACCAAGGCTAGTGAAGAAAAATTAAACTAAAGCTGTATTAATCTTTGACCAGACTGATCCAGATTTGTAGTGGTGGAAATGATACCAAGGCTTACGGTCCGTGTGATCCTGAGTTGAGCACGCTGCCACTGGGACAGAGGATCCACCTGCTAGCCCAGTACAATGCTGTGCACCTGCATACACCAGTATGAATATCCTATAGAGGGATGTGGTTTAGATAGTAATCAGCAACCACAAAAAAATATATAAACACAAATGAAAACCTTAAAACAAGAGGTGGTTATGTGACTTGTCAGAAGACATAAGTGAGAATTCTTTTAATTTCTTTTTAATTTTATTGCATGTCTTCCTCTTCAAAGCAACCTCTGCCAACAGCTACGTAATCTTTTAGCAATTTATTACAAGTTCTTTCATTAAAAGGACGCAACATGTAAACACATGCTTTTATTTTATGTACTATTTAGGTCCTATAGTTCCTTGGAATATTATTAAAAGATTGTGAATCTGCTGCAAATTTCCTGTCATTAAGTATATTTCATGAGTTTTCAGAATACTTGATTGAATTATGTTATAAAGACTTTGTTTTTATTTTATATTTTTTTATTTTATATTTTCATTCTGAATCAGCAAATGGGGAAATACCTTAGGAAAACAACATTTTCTAAAGAGGTGTAGCAAAGTGCTTCCAGGAAAGCGGTATTTCAGACAACACTCAGGAAAGCAGTGGTAACTTTAGGGGCTTATTTTCACTTTCGTGTGTTATAAGTTGGGGCTGCTTTTTGTTTCAAGTGCCTCTTGTCTCATTCATTAAGCATCATCCAGTCCTTCAGTGAGGTAATGATTCTCTACGCTGTCTTCAGTGAGGGAGTACAGAACTAACATGTTTGTAGAATGCATTCTGGCTACTGAAGCAACAATCCTGTGCAAATATTTGTATGAGGTTTCGTGATAAAACTGGTTATATTCCTGTAGAGGTAAATTTTATCTAGGTAGACTTGATTGGACTATAGTCTGTGAGGCTTGAGATCTGAGACATTGTGTGGGGTTTTTATGGTGTAGGTTTTGTTTGTTTGTTTGTTGAGTGGTTTTTTGAGTGTTTGGGTTTTTTATGTTGTTTTTTTCGAACCCTTTTATTTCTTTTGCTTATACAAAACAAAGATGTTCACTTGAAACTTCCAGTAAGCTTTCTCAGTCTCAATAGCTGTGCTGTGAAATACTGCATTTGCCTATAAGCTAAAATGCCAGTTAGAATGCATTATCTTATTTTCAGGATAAAAGTACATTTTTGTTAAGAAGATCTAGAATTAATTTATGTTCAAGTGTGGCACAGAAACAAAAGAGAAAAGAGTCCTGTCAGTACAAAAATTTGAGGAAAGGACCAGAGTTCTGTATGGACCAAATATGTCTTTCAACAATACAAAGTAGTTGCAACTTTGACGTACTTGGCCAGCAAAAGCAGATTTATGATTGCATTACAAGCAGATGCTGAGTCAGACCCAGAATGTGTAATGTATCACTGTCTCAGTTTTGGGAACTGATACCAGCTGGAATGCTGTATTTACTGCAAAGCTTCAGTGTCAAATCTATTGGCTGCTTTTGTTTGTAAACACTAATTTTGCACTTCTCAAAAGCATCGGAATATCATGGTTTTGGCTCCTGGACAAAAACACTGTAGGGCCTAAGTGTTCAGGACTTTTAAAAGATTTTGTTTTACATGTTGTTTGAACTCAGTATCTAAGATAATTTCTCTTTACAAAGCTGTCAGGGTTTAACCCCAACTGACAACTACACCCCCTCAGTGGGATGGGGGAAGGAATCAGAAGAGTAAAAGTGAGAAAACTTGTGGGTTGAGATAAAGACAATATAATAGGTAAAGCAAAAGCCGTACACACAAGCAAAGCAGAACAAGGAATTTGTTTAGTCCTTCCCATTGGCAGGCAGGTGTTCAGCCATCCCCAGGAAAGCAAGGCTTCATCACGCATAATGGTTACTTGGGAGGACAAAAGGCCATAACTCTGAACGTCCCCTCATCCTTCTTTCCCAGCTTTTTATTGCTGAGCATGACATCATATGGTATGGAATATCCCTTTGATCACTTGGGGTCAGCTGTCCCAGCTGTGTCTCCTCCCAACTCCTTATGCACCCCCACTTGCTGGTGGGGTGGTGTGAAGCAAAAAATGCCTTGACTCTGCGTAAGCACAGCTCAGCAGTTACTAAAACATCTCTGTATTATTAACAGTTTTCAGTACAAATCCAAAACACAGCCTCATACTAGCTACTATGAAGAAAATGAATTCTGTCCCAGCCAAAACCAGCACAAAGGCTTACCGTACGTATTCAGAGACATATGCTTGTAATATGTATTACTAGATAAGATACTGAAATACTTCTAAAAATGTAGATCGGATAATAAAATATTATTCAGCTTTAGAGCACTAGTATGAAATATTATTATTGTTCTAACAGGAATACACCAAGAAATGTACTCTCTTAATAAGTGTTGATATTCTATGTTTTAAGGCATCAAATAAACAATTATTTAGTGAATAATTTCCGTATGTGGAGAAAGGAATACTGTCCATATCTCAGTTTTACAACACCAACCCAAGCACCATGTAAAATGTCTCAGATGCTTTACTTATTGTCAGTAGAGAAGAAAAAGGACAGTAGGACAGAGAGGAAGTATAGAACTGGCATATACATGTATAATTAGATGTGTGCTTGTAAAACAATACAGAAACTAACAGGAATCAATAACAACCATCCTGAAATTTCAGTTTTCTGACATAGATACAATTTTACTATATGAAATGCTGGGAAATTTTAGCATTACAAGCTGTAATTGTTCTCTTGTAACCAGTCTTATTTTATGTGTTGGGGTTTTTTTCTAATATAGCACAAACCATCATGGCTTCTGAGAAAATACCTCTTTATTTATGTATAAGTGTATGACTAATGATGTTAACTGACTGGTGTTTGTTTACTAACCACAACTATAAGTGTTATATGACGTAATACAGCTAAGGTAAATCTAGTCACCAGTAAAATGAACTTAATCTGTTTCTTATTACACTTAAGACAAAACAGTATATACACTGAGATTCCAGCTGATACAAGTTTTCACTGAAGTCTATGAGAAAATTCAACTGGCTATGGATCTGTCTTGTTGACTTTAGCAGAATCAGGGCATTGTTCAGGGAGCCTTAGACTTGTTCCTTGAGGTCTTAAAATCTGAGGTAGATATAAATATGCCATGGTTCCAGTCATACCTATTTTGTCAGCAGAAATAGTTAGTTATGTTTTACCTGAGACCCAAGAAATAATTTTCACCCACAGGAATAAAAAAGGAATTGTATGATATATGTTTTCAGTGGGAAGCATCCCACTGTTATAAATGCAGTCACTTTGTTATAAATAAAGCTAAAAATTAAAAACTTAGTTTCTTAAAAGAAACCAGCCAGCAATGCATGGCATTGGGTGACATATTTTAGTTGTAGCTTATTGACCATCAAATCCTTCACTCTGCAATGACTTCATGTACTCAACTTTATGAACACTGGTTCACTGACTTGAATCTTCACTGACAGTAAATCTTTGAGGACTACAAGTTATTAAGGGATAATATGCATCCACTCGTGATACGTGAATATTTCTTAAGACATGCTTTGCTAATTTCTTCCAAGTTAAACCGCAGCCCTCCTACAGACATACTAAACAACAAAGCTGAATTCACGGCAGTAGTAAACAATCTGTTTATTCTGCTTTTGACATTAGGCAGAAGACAAAAACAGGTAATTATCTTATTTTCAGAACTTATCTAGGACGATATGCAGCACTGACTTGCCTGTTTCTGAAAATTGACTGTAATAAGAAAGTATTTGACTGTTTTATGTACAATATGTATGGAACTATAACTTTTTTTTCCCATTTTAATAATATTTCATATATGCTAAGGGAGGGAAGAACACTTGGTCAGTTGACCAGAGCATTTCAGGCAAAAACAGACAACATATGAAAAGGGATAAACATTGTGCATCACTTAGCAAAAAGGAAATGCCAGCATGCAGATATTATGTACGTGAAAGTGCGTCTAACTGAATTTACAAGAAAATAAAGAGTGCTTTTAGCAAGTCCAACTTGTCTGAGAAGATTGAACTAGTGAGATTACCCGTTCATCAACACACTCACATTCTCTCTGTCTCACACACAGACACACATACAAAAACAAACTTGTAATGAGTGGGTACTTTATCAAGGTCTCCCTCCATCCTTCATTAAATGACAGAAAATTGCTCTTTGCTGAGTTTGTCAATGCAGCTTTCCCTCCCAGAAGCCCATTTGTTTCACATGCTAGCACAGAATATTGCAGGACTTTGCAGATTTTAAATGACAAATGTGTCGAAGTTTACCCGGTTCTGAATCATTCTTTTCTTATACTGACTGCAAGATACAGTAGCTCTCAAAGTTGAACTGGAGATTTTATTTTAAGTAGATCTTACTGCTTCAGTAGTAAAACACTATTGGACTGTGATCTTCTCTAGTTTGACAATGTCCCTAAAGGATTATTTCTTTCCAAAAGCCTTTTCTCTGTACCTTACGTGATAGATGTAGCCATTCTAAACTAAAAGCACGAACAAAACAACAAATGCATTCTTTTATTGCAACCCCTCTATTCTTTATTGAATTTGTCATTTTATTAATTGCACTTACATGTAATGGAGATGAAAGGACGTTTCTTATGAGATAAAAACCTAACGATTTGACACCATGAAAGGAAAGCAGTTCTTTCTAGCACCTTACAGGACAGAAGGCATTTACAAATAGCAGCCACTGTGTTGCTTTGTTAGAGTAACACTTTGATGTGTAGGATTATAATCAATGTAAATTATTGAGTTTTGCTACTGTGCCGTGTTGAAGGTGTAATGCGTTACTTTGTGCAGCCATTATTTATTCATACCAAGAAATTAGCTACATAAAATTTTTTCCCTGAAATTCTATTTTAAAGGTGAATTTGTAAATACAAATTTAAGAACATCTGTGTGTCTTGGGTCTGGATTTCTGGGTTTCAGTAAACACATACTAGCATTTACATATGCTATGAATTTCAATCCAAACGAATGGAGAAGACTTTTAGGACAGAGCCTGCAGCATGGCATGTCCTTTAATTGCCATTTACATAGCAGAGGAATCATTAATTTCTAATTCACCTATTATTCACTCTCTTTAGTATGCTGTGTCAATGTCAGTTTTGGGGCAGCAGAATAGATGTGGCTCTGCATTGCTTTTGCAACTTACTTCTGCTTGTGTTTTTTCTTTTCTTCAGTTAATGTTTTTTTTGGGCTTTAGTAGAATACTGCTTCAGCATAGGCAGTTAAGGGCTCTTGTTTGGATATGATTTATGGTGCTACATTAACCCTTCATTGACCTAGAAATGCCCTAATATTAAAACAGTTTGACACACAGAAAATCAAAAGCCCTTTTATTGGAAGTGCTATTGTCCGCATCATAAGTTTCCCCAATGTGATGCCACTGTTACACCATCAATTTCCTACTGCTATTGAACACTGTATTGAAAAACTAATGGACAGAATCCTTTGTCATTTCTGTCCCAGTGACCAGCAAATAGCTCAGTGAAAGTCTTCCCCTTCATACCACTTCAGGCGTTTCGAAATGACACATCGAAGTTACTCGCTTAGCATTTTATTGAAAGCGTCCTGCTAGGTTCTGTGTAGCACCTGTCATCAGCCAGCTCCCACGGATTTGGTGGAGGCTGGAAGCATGCAGTGCCTCTGTAGGGCTCGCGTTAGAGCCCCTGTTGTATGGTGCAACAAAAACATATTCATATTTGTTAAAAGGAGAAATAAATGCTTGTAGAAGATTTTCTAGATTTTAACAGTAAGCAATTGATAGAGCTAATGTATAAATCCAATCAGCTGTAACTATTATAAAGGCTTATTAATTTACAAATGAAATACTTTTCTGCGGCTGAGATACTAACCTATTGCTTTCTGTAGAAATTTTTAATGAATGTTTTCTATTTAAGCCTACAGCTTTTAGCATGATGTTGAAAACACTTAATGCATTTTTAATAAAGCTGCTTGATTCTGGAGTGCTTTTCTCTACTGGAAATGAATATATTCTATTTTCACTTTATGTTGTAACTGCTCCTCTTCTTAGTTGCACATTGGCACCTAGGAGGTGCAGTTTTTAAGTAAATCTACTATATTTTTACAAAATAGTTATAATACTGTTAGTGATCCTTGGTTCCTTGATTTTGTGACACTTACTGAAATCATTTCCGAATGGAATACAGGAAAAGTTACTGAAGTTGCGCATACAGATAGTTCAGCAGTGAACCAAACTGCTCAGTAGAACATTTAGGGTTTTTAAATTTATTTTGGTAGTAGGCTGCTCTTGGTTTTTGATCTGAATTTCTTCATCACTGCTTACTGATATAGACTCCTTTTCTGTAGAAAAACCTGCCTTCTATTCAGCTGACATAAAATAATAATGACTTTTATTTGGCTTTTGTGAGGGACAACTGTTCTTCTTCACTACTTTAAAACCTTGAGAGGCCTACTTAGTGTATAGACTGGGTAGGTAATTTAGAAAATGGACTGGTTGCACCTTGAGGCAGTGGGGAAAAGGTGCCAGCTGGAGTCCAGAGCAAACGCTTTATCTATTTTTTTCCCATTTGTGGCTCCACGTATATCGTAGCACCTCTGTGTTCACAGACCTCCTACTTACCGTTGAGTTTTGAGTGTGTAGGCACTCGGATTACACTCTCCAGCTGTCTCAATGTTGTGCCTGCTTTGCTGTGAAAGACAACATTACTCACCGCTGCAAAGCATCTCTGGACTCAGAGACAGCACACAGATTTCTTTCCTCGCTTAGGGTAGTTCAAAGCTACTGTCACCTTCTGCAGGATTAACCTGGCCCGCGTGGATGAATATCATGGTCTCCGAGTGTGCATGGGGGACAGAGGTCTGCATGCACCCATTACATCTACGCACCATTGCATTCAAAAAATCCAGAATAGCTGAAATCAACACACTTATAACAGATTTGCGCCCATATAGCTGTGTGAAAATTGGAAACCTATGTTCTCCCAGTCTGTTCCCACTTCGTGAGAAAAAGATTTCAAAATTCTGCCACTGCTTATGGCCATCTCTGATTGAAATTTCACGAGAGAATGAGTGATATACTTTCATGTGGGATCAATGCAAAAAAGGACGATTTCAGCATCTCTTGAAACAGAAAACAGATTTTGGCGGAGTCTGACAATCTGAAAATTTATCGTAGGTGATGCTAACATTTGTGCTTCATAGGTATGGAATATTGATACATCTTCAGCATTTACAGAAGGTATGTAATGATGTAAAGTAAAAATAATCCCAAGAGAGATTTTAAAAGGTAAACAGAAGCAGCTGATAGATGGTGTTTATATCTGGTTTAAATATGATAGTAAAGCATCACAGCTAAAGAAAAGAGAAAATTCAATCTTTCCTTATTATTTAAAACCAATTTCAAAATCACAATAAAGCTTTTATAATTTCAGTAGTGTAAATATGTAAAGATTTAAAAATTCCTTCATTTGTCAAATATTGTTTTCTTAGAAAATAATATGTGATTACATTTTTTCTGGACAGTAATTTGAGTGCTGTTTGTGCAAACAGAAAAGGAAGCAGGCTACAAACTCAGGCATAAATTTTAAAATTGGTCCATGTAAGATTATAAGAACTCAAGTGTAATTCTTATTGTGCAAATGACAGCAAGGTAATTAGTAATACTAGAGACTGTCACTTATGACCTTTAGGGTCACAAGGCAATGTACTTCTCCTTGTTTATTAGCTTAACACAAAGGATCATTATGATAGCCCACATCTAAAAAAAAAAAAACCAACTTACTTTTCTTTAAGTTTTTGCTAATACAGTCTTTCAGAATAAATATTTGTGATACATAACTGACTATTAGAATAACTCAGTTCTCTCAGAGCTATGTTTAAACACTCTGTCAAAAAAAAATAATCCACAGCTTTATACAGCTTTATAAGCCTCTATATCTGCATGTTAATTTCTATTAAAATAGTTATTCCAATTCTGCTAAGAAAGGTCTCCATTTATTACTAAGATAATTAATTCCTTGAAAAGTTGTATCTGTAAGTTTAATTTCTCAGCAGTTTGTCTTTGGAATAGGTGTATTTTTGTTGTTTTACTGTACTAAACTGCTTTGGCTGTTTCATAAGGGCTGAGTATTTCACTAAGCTCTTGCAATATTGAAAGAATCTATATTCTGAGAATTTGAAAACATGTCAGCCCACCTAAATTACATATTGATCAGGTTTAATTGCATGCCACCCATCAGTATTAGGTTTGAAAATTCATAAAAGAGAAATAATGTACTCTTTGTGGATGATTACTTCTGGGGCATTTAAATGAATTCCATCACTTAACCCTGAGCCAAGACAGATTATTGAGCCTTGCAATCTAGCCAGTCAAAGTCCAATGCAGTAGAACAACTGTTTTCTAACTATCAGAGAAAAGCAAAGAACAAACAATATAAATTTATAAAGATTTTCTTTTAAGGAAAGTAGCAAATTAAAATGCTAAATGTAAACATGTATTTTTCAATTGTTGCATTAATGTCTGTTCTTGTTTTGCTAAATAATGGTCTGCATTTTTAGTTCTGTCTCATGCCATATGTAAATTCACACTGTGATTATGATTTCAAAATTAGAGAAGTACTCTTGAGAAAATTATTTTCCGTGCATTTTCATTTTAACTGTGCACTTGCTTATATATCTGCCACCACTTATCCTCATTTAAAAACCAGAATTGTGGAGTTTTATTCATATTTATTGTGGCTTATGGTAAACATAGTTTTCAAGGCTGTGTTCTTGAAGTCAAATTGGTGGAGGAAGAGTTTTCAGGATGTTCTTTACATTTAGAAATTATGCTTGTTGGTATTGGTGTGTTTTAAGAAATTGTGCTTATGTATGTTTTTCTCTACAGAATATCAATACAGAGTAAAAAGGACCAGTTAAAATAATTGGATTTGCTTGGATAATAGTTTAAAAGCTACATTTTATTTAGACACTTTGAGGTAATAAATATCTGTGAGCATAATTAACTGTCTTTTATCTAGGTCTGCTCCTTAGTGATGCCTTCTTAGAACCTTTCTTAATGTCTCCTCTTAATGCTGAGTTTGGCCTTGAAAATGATTTTAAGAGTTAAGATATTCACTATTTTTCCCCATGTACTCATTAAATGGATGGCTCAATTTGTCTCAAATTTTCATGATTTTTTCTTCAAAATGTTTTCATTTCATGTGGCCAAAGATTTCAGTTTTAACAAAATAAGATAACCTGGTTTAGCAAACAGGGAAGTCTGTGTAAATATGTTTTGATTTATCATGCACCTTGATTTACTGTATAATCTTTATGGTTCTGATTATAGCTAATATAAAATTACATAGCTTCAAAAAGAGCATAGAAAAGCTTTGCTTTGTTCACCCTGAGAATTTGGCTATCAGTATTTAATGTTGTATTATGTACATATGACACATCATATATCATATTACTATGACCAACTCAGTTACAAGTCCCTAGGAGAAAAAAAACACATAGATTTTTTTTTCCATTATTTCTGTATGAAAATTAGTCTGCAATTAAATTGGTAGTGCAAGCATACACACACACACTTCAGTGTCATAGTATTTAATAACTTAACTAGGTGATTGCAGATCAGAAATAAAAATCCCATCTAATGTTTGTAGTACTTTTGATCCCTGAAGCAGATTGTCTCCTTTATTGCATCACTCAGAACATGAGAGTTGTGTCAGTCCTTACAAGTGGCTGGGCTTAATTTACACATTTTTGTAGTCATCAGAAAATATTAAAAAGTTGCTTACTGTAGTTTTATTGTATTTTCCTCTGTTTCTCTGGAGGAGAGAACAAC
Organism: Ardeotis arabs; assembly: GCA_011801015.1. NCBI lineage: Eukaryota > Metazoa > Chordata > Aves > Otidiformes > Otididae > Ardeotis > Ardeotis arabs. The sequence continues at coordinate 74,999 of JAAGAY010145588.1, read as the reverse complement.
TGATTATTAGGTAATGTACAGACACACCAGCAAACTTTCTGGCCACTCATACTCATCCTTTCATGTTTCTTTCTTAGCTGACTAAAGCTACTATTAGTCAAAATAGAGTAGGCCCAGTATTTGGGTATCAAATTTTTTACAAAGTATAGCATACTGCCGCTGTGGTTTTAAACCATTATATGAAAGATTGATTGGTGAAGGAACTGGCTTCCTTTTTTTCCTTTGTTTTATGATTCAAAGGTAGGAATTCTTATGTATTGTGCTTTCATATTGAGAGAATTCTTATCCCTGTTGGAAGGTAACTGGAATTTTACTACCAATTATGTTGGGTCCAAGCTATTCCCTTTGCCAATTGTATTCAACCCTTGTTAAACCTAGACAAATAATATTAATAGTTGCAATGTATTAAAGATTTTTACATGACTCCTATTTCTTTATACCTGTCCTTGAGCAATGTCTATTAGTAAAATTTTGTTCCTTAAAATGCTCACAGAAAATAAAAAGGAAACTCCTGAGATTTATACGGACAATGAATTAATATATTTTGTAATTAAAATAATATGACCATAAGTAGATGTGGTCAGGACATAGGGCTGAACTACGACAGTGTGATAGATACAACTCATATACAGTTTGTTATGTGAGAAAGTTAGTTTGAATGCTGAAAGACATTCCTGTAGCAGTAAAGAATTTTTTTTGCTTTTGATATTTTTCATATGTTATTCTGATGTAAGCCCATAACATTACAATTCAGGAGTAGAAATCAAGGCAAAATTTTCTACAGAGAAAATTGCCCTTAATGAAAAATTGTCATCCAGCTTTAAGATACAAAACACAGAGAATAGCTTGGTACTGTTTTGCACTAACTATGAAATTAAATAATTAAGTTGTTATGCAACTGGAAAAGTATTTGACATAGGTTGGACTTTTACCTTATGTACTTATTCTTGGCAACATTTTAAGCTTTTTAAGATAGTGGCTACTTGCTGTATGTTAGGAATCTGTGCACGAGATTTCAGGTCACAATTATTAAGTCATTTTCTGTTATATATTTCTGTTGTTAGCTGTGATCAAATACTATAATTTAAAGGAAATGCAATTGTGTAGAGTTTGATAATATTAAAGCTTTAGCTGGAGCATTTTGGGGATCTAGAAACTTGGCACATTAAAAGTGTCTGTAAATTTTTCTGCCTGTGTGCATTTCCTTTCTGTAGCAACGTCCCTGAAGTTCCCATTCATGTTGGGGTTACAGCACCAATCCACTTTTCTTCTGCCTGTGGACAAATCAATAGCAAATCACTTATTACTTACTGAGTACATAGGAAACAAATCTGTAGAAGTCTAGATCAAAGAATGTGCTTATGGCCTCCCAAATTGAAGCTTACCACCTATAAATCATCACTACCTGTAGTCCGTGAAGAATTCTGCAATGACTGATGTGTTGGGTTCGATGTAAAGATTTCCCTGTACTGTCTCTTCTCCCCCGGCTTTCCTTTGCCACTGCCGGCTTGCTCTCTCTCCCTCTAAACACATTTAGTTTGGAGGACTCAAAATCAGACAAGTGTGGAGTATTCACACTGTTTTTGCCCCCTTAACCTTAAACTGTTCTCTGAGACTGATCTCACAGCATCCGTTAACTATCAGGTCTAGCTCTTAGGGATTTGTCAATGTCAATCCATTATCACTTGGCAGGGGCCATCATAGAGTGATACAAAATCCCCGTGTCTCACCCCTCTCATAATATCTGAAAACCATTGCTCAAAAATCAGATGGTTAAAAAAATTTCTGAACTGAAAGAAAATGACAAGCAGGAAAATTCAAAATGACAGGTAGACACCAACCATAATTTATTGTGCATATAGTACAAAGGTCTCAGGAATATGAGCATTCTGGATGATATCCCATTCTTATTGAAGTCAGTGGGAATTTTTCACTGGGGACCAAGATTTCCTCCTTTGTGTTCATAGGCTTCTAGCTTCCTGCAGGGGAAGAAAAATAAAAGAGAGAGAGAAAAAAAAATCTCCTGGTGAATCAAATATTAGAGTATTAAAATTTTTGCTGTTTACAGAGGGGAGGGAAATAAAAGCAATAAAATAATTACTTTGGGAATTTTTTAAAATTTTGTGTAGGTATAGAGTAGAATAAAAAAATCTCATTTTGGAAATGTTGACAAATACATTTTTCTATGTTGGAATCAAATAATTTTCCTTTGAAAATGCAAAATAAAAAAAACTTTACTCTTTTCAAGTCCTTGCTGGATGGTATCCATCACTCCCTCTGAGCTTATTCAGGAAATTAATAGAATAAGTTTGCATTGCAACCATTTTTTCCAAGTCTAATGAAGATCACTTGACCAGTTTTCACTTTCTAAATAGTTTTATCATGTCACATGACCCTCCAGGAATGTGGTTCACCCTTTTCTCTCCAGAAGGGGGTCTCTGCCCTTTCCTTTTCCTGCAGTCTTTCCCTTTTGAGGGGCTTGCAGAGCCTCAGCTTTTCCTGCTTTCACTGGCAGAAACCCAGAATTGAATCTGGCAAGGACTTTACATCAAACTGAAATGATTTGCTGACATGTTAGTGCTTATATAGCTCTTTGGTTTGTCACCTCAGCGGTAAGAACTGCCAATCGCAAACACGCTGATGGTGTGTGATAAGTTCGTGAAATTCCCTGGTAACTTTTGGATGAGTTATGTCTGGATATGCAGAGGTAGTGAGGAACCACAATACACCTTTTTTTTCTGATTAAGAAAATGAAGGACAATAAAAAGACCAAACTGTCTCAATGGAGGTAGAATTATATAGTGAAGTGAGTAATACAGAGATTGTTTTACAGGAGTTTCTAAAAAAGGTGAACAGCAGAAGAACTGGAGTTCTTAAATTGCCTTTATTGTGATACCTTAAAGTGGTAATGCCACTCAAACTACAAACATTTGTAATATTTCAATCCACTAGGGGATTTACTAATTTTACTAATTTACTATTTTACTAACTGCTTCCATCTGGGGTTAATAGAGTAGTCTACGGTGCTAAGTGTTATTGCAAGTTACTATAAATGTCCTTTTCCTGGAGTCAAGCTCACTTTAAGGAAACAACATATTAGGAATGAAGTTGTTCTTTCAACTCCTGCACAGTTGTTTCCCTCATTCATTTCCTTCAGCTTTATCCTGTCGGTGATGTAGTACCTTTCTAACCCATTTGTGTTTACTGCTCCTCCTTATTTGGTTTATATTATAAGAATTATTCTGGAGTAAAAGAAGAAAATTTGCAGAAGATTGTAAGAGACAGTAAAGGGGAGAAGGGGTACAGTCAGTATTCCACCTTAAAATTCCAGTTCCTGTTGTGAAATAGTTTTTGCAAATGATAGCAATTATTTTATTACTATAGTAAGCAAGAGATTAACATCAGAATCCATAATGGTTATTAATTTCTTGCGTTACGGGAACTGCAACATGCACTTCAACATCAAGAGTGCATTTAGTTCAACCCTTTTACTGTGCGTTTTGGGATACATGAGAATGAGAAAGGGCAAATTAAGGATTTATTTTAATTATATACTTGTAGGTCAAGCATAATATTTGTCAAGTAGCACTGGTGGTTTGAAGATGATAGACCTCCTGTGCATATATTTTGAATTGTCTGAGTACTTAATCTAGGTACTTGGACACTTGTTCACACCTAGAGCCTGTTGCATTCCTAATACTTGCTTTTCTTGCTCAGACCATTTATCTGCAAAGATATATTGGGCATCTGCAATTGCACGTGCCTATATTTTAAAATCAGATCTTGAACTTTATTTTGTCTCTTTGTGCATTGTTAATTTTATCGTATTTGTAACACACTCCAATTTAATTATATATTGAACTAAATTGTCTTCAAAGGAAACTTTGTTCTAATTGTATTGAAGTAGCAAAGAAACTTTTTGGTGATTCTGGGAAAATGAAACTTTTTAGTTCTCAAGTTTTGAGTGTAATGATTTTTCCTTATATTGTGTAATAGGTTTGCTTTGGTGCAAATGTGCTAGGATTTTCTGAATTAATGTGCTCACTATACACAAAGTTTAAGTGAATCTGCATACTGAATTAAATATGTTTTTGTCTCTACTTTTAATTAAGTATTTTATTTAGACTCCTTAACAATTAAAAAAATCATTTCATTAATAATTCATCTCAAAGTTCCAGCTGCCTTTTATCTCATTTGTTTAAAAAATAATACATGCTATTAAAGAGATTAAGCTAACCTTTTAGTAGTAAACTGTTTTTAGCATATATTAATGCTTTCAAATATCACATTTCAAATCATAACCAAAGAGAATTATGTGAGTAGAAGTAAACAGAAAACAAGATCTTACAGATTAAAGCTACTTCATCCTAATAATTTTTGGTTGGGATCTTTTACACAGGACAATTAATTAGCAAACTATTCATCTACTTCTTACATGTCTGATGTGTTTCCATCATTTTAACTTTTTTTCTTTTATTTTTTCTCAGCATAACTCAAATTCTCGCCCAACGTTTTGGGTACCTACATAGTTATTAGAATATTGTGCTGTAGAAAATTGTGAATTTCAGTTGGTTACTGCTGACAGTCAAGAACCAACAAGACCATCTGGCTGCATTGCCACTTCATTGTTTTTATTCACGTAATAAAAAGCTGTGCAAGGTCAAAGATTATGGACAATTATAGGACAAACATTCAAGATGTATCTGAAACTTGTCAGAACCTGAAATTCCTCAGAGTATCGTCTCTTCAGATTAGGTTTTGGGTTTTGTTTTAAAAATTTGTTATTTCCAGTAATTTGAATTTACTCATCTTGATATGATGTCTTTGTTCTACTTCCTGGGCAAATCAAAACAAAAAATCAAACCACAAAACCAAAAAGCCCTCGAAGTTATGAAGGGTCAAGCCTCCAATTGAATTGTTCTTAATGTAAAACACTAAGTAGTTTTCATTTCAAGAGGAGCTTCAGATTGAAAGGCATATTGAAATAATTCTATGCATTTCTCATCATTTCACTTTAGTAATTTCCACAGCTGTTTTGAGCATATGTCTATAGCGACTTTTATCTTTGTTCTCTAAGAGCCTATCTCAAAAAGGCACAAGTGGAAACAGAGCAGGAAAATCTTTGTTAATATAAGGCTGAGCACCTTGACCCAGTTAGGAAGAAATTTACCTTTTCAAGCCTTAGCCTCTCTAAAAATCCACGTAAGAGAAGAAATTTTTTCTTGTTTAGTAGTACGCAGATGGTGCTGCCTTAAAGACTAGTACAGTTATGTCTTCTTACAAACTTCATCAGAATTATGATAATCTTGTACTTATATATAAAAAAAAAGTAATCATTGAGGTTTGGGAGCAAACTCTTTAATTTTACCATCACAGTTTAACGTATTAATGTTCCTAAAATATAACCTGAATTCACATCTTTGCAAATGATAAATATCATAAGCAATGCTTATGAGCTTATTGTCCTTGAGGAATGGAATATCAAAGTGCATCACTTCCACCTGACAATATGCATGCTCTCTCACTGTGTAAAGTTATCACATAACCCACCAGAGGATGAAAAGTTCTACCTGGGCTGTGAAAGTGGAATATTAATATTTAAAGCTGTGGATTCCCTGGCAAAGTTCTGAAGAATGGCAATTGCTTTTTGTTCTTCAGCACTGTATACCAAACCATTCACAGAGGAGCCCGTTAACTCCTGCAATGATTCAGAACGAGAGCAAGAAACTACTCATTTATTGTTCAAGTCCTAACTAATTCATGCTGCGTAACTGGAGACAGCATAGCATAAGTGCTTCCAAATGGTTCATTGTTATGCAAAACTTAGTTATATCACTATCTCACATACTCAAAATTAGCTACTTTTCTAAAGTCCTGCTCTGTCGATGACTCTTTGTATGAGCATCCCTGTTTTGTAAGGCTAGTATAAATACTGAAAAAAGCAGACTAAAAACCTTTTCTGACTCTGTAATACGTTGTTAATTGTATTGGGTTTACATTGCAAGATTTTGGTAGTGGAGGGCTGCAGGGTTGGTATTTGAGCGAAGACTTCAGGGTCTGTCCCTATGTTGGACAGAACCAGCTCTAGCCAGCTTCAAAATGGACCCGCCACTGGCCAAAGCTGAGCCAAATGAGTGACGTTAGTTGTGCCTCTGTGATAAAATATTTAAGAACAGGTAGAAAATGCTGCACAGCAGTTGTGAAAGAGAGAGGAGTAAGAGTATGTGAGAGAAACAATCCTGCAGACACCAAGGTCAGTGAAGAAGAAGAATGGGGAGGAGATGCTCTAGGTGTCAAGTAGAGATTCCTCTGCAGCCTGTGAAGCAGGTTGTCCCCCTGCAGCCCATGGTGGACCACAGTGGAGCAGATATTCACCCTGCAGCCCATAGAGGGTGTGTCAGATGAGGTGGATATGCCCTGAAGGAAGCTGCAGCCAGTGGAGAGCCAGTGCTGGAGCAGGCTCCGGGCAGGAGCTGCAGCCTGTGGGAAGGACCCATGTTAGAGCGGTTCATGTAGGACTGTATCCTATGGGAAGGACCCCATGCTGGAGCAGGGGAAAAGTATGAGAAGTAAGGAGCTGGAGAAAGTGCTATGAACTGACTGCAAGCCCCTGTTCCCCTTTGCCTGGTCCACTTGGGGTGGGTGGAGAAGGTAGAAGAGTCAGGAGTGAAGCTGAGCCTGGGAAGAAGGGAAAGGCAGAGGGAAAGTGTTTTTTTTTTTTTGTTTTCTTACTATCCTACTCTATTTTTAATTGGCAATAAATTAAATTAATCTTCTGCAAGTTGTGTCTAGTTGTCCTGTGACAGTAATTGGTGAGCAATCTCCCCATTCTTATCTCGACCAATGACCTTTTTCATCTTGCACTCTTCCTCTGTCTTGCTAAGGAGCAGGAATGAGAGAGCAGACTGGTGGGCACCTGGCAGCCAGGCAAGGTTAACCCACCACAATAGTTCAGAGCTATTTTAAAAAAAATCAGTATAAAATTTAGCTGGAAATTATGACCTTTTTTTCATCTTCTTTTTTTTTTTTCCTTCTCTTTTTCACCATTTCATCTTCATCTTTATTGAATTTGAGACGCAAAAAAATGAGTGTGAAAGGCAGGCATACGCTTTGGAGAGAAACAAACCCAAGCTTTTAATAATGCAAACTATTCTCAATGTTAAAAAATCAACCCAACATGTATATAGCTCAGAAAAGTGATTTCCCACCCCGCCATACTATTGATAAAACAGAACACATTAAAGTAGGAGGAAGTGCAGGAGTAATTGTACTTGAAATGAGAAGATTTTAGTAGATGGCCAAATAAGAGGTAGCGGACATAAAGGAATAGCACTTACAAATCTTCAAATGTTTTTTAATTTCTTTTTCAGTTCTCTGAAATGGCAGGAATGGAAAAACATTCCTGTGCATTGAAGATATTCTGGGAACTATTTGGAACAGAAATTACAGATTGCTCTTATTCTTCTAAGTGAGCCAAGTGGAATATAAAATCTTTCCTCTAGTACAGGCCTTGAGGCTTGAAAAGGAGAGAATTATGATAGTTGCACACTGATCTCAATAAGCTTTCTCATACCTGATCTAATAATAGGAAAGAATTTGAACAGGAAGTCACCAAAGTGCAAAGTAGAAATAAGATACAAACTTTTAAGTTAATTAAGTATAGCAACCATTTCCTGTCACTTAGGATTTATATTAAGATTAAATCTCTTAAACTATATGACTTAGATGGGCTAAGTAGGAGAATAACTAGGTAAAATTCTATCGGCTGCCCAGTCACAGGAGGCCAAGTCGTGTGAGATTATTAACCTCTTCTGGCTTTAAAAATCTATGGATATGGTAATAAATTCTCTGTTCCTTGAAGAAGAGGTAGATGAAAATGGTTTCAAATATAGATTACCAAAAAGATAGATTTACTGTGGTGAGAGAACCTCAAAGAGAACCAAAACCAAAGGACTCCACACAAAAGGCAGGCAAAATCACTGTGGTCCTAAATTCCTGAATTAATTGCAGTAAGGAAGAGAGAAGAACATTTGGCCTAAAAGTCAGATAGAGGCTCATCAGTCTGAACCAGATCCCAACTACAAAATGTAGGTCAAAAAATGCTGATTGTATCAGAGACTGAGCTTCCTGGCTGGTTCTGCCAGGTGCATTACCATAAATAAAATTTTAACACATCTACAAAAGTATCAGATTTCTCAGTGTGCTTGAGATTCACACTCAAGCTTGGATTTCAAGTTATTTTGAATATTGCTTATCATTATTTCAGGTTAAATCTGCATTAATATTAAAATCCTTAGACCTACAGTTTTACTGAAATGAAACAAAAATGATACAGGCTAAACTGGAGACAAACTAATGATCAGAGTCAATCTCTACCTAACAGTTCGTCTGCCTCCATGTCATAGTTGATTATTACACAAATAGATCTATAAAAAGGTGTGTGAAGATTGTAATCGGACTTAGGTTTCCAGAACAAAATCACTATTGAAAATAGCTTCCAAGACTATTTCTACTTCTGTAATACTTTAAGTAACAGCAAAAAACATTAATATTGCTGTAAATTAGAAGCAATATTTCTTTCCCATTCTATTGGGTACATTATTTCTAGGCAAGCAACAGCTTCTGTATAATCAACACTGTTATCATATAATAGCTTTCTACTGTGGTAAAAAAAAAGTTCTGGACTGAAAACTATGTTCATGTTTTCATATTCATGTAAGCCAACCCCTCACATGAAAGAGACACTGCTATTGGTGAGATGGTAAAGACTCCATTCAGTTTTTATGTGGTGGTGTTTCTACCTCTAGAATTCATCTTACATTTATAAGTCTAGTCCATGAAAAGAAACAACTTTTGCTGATGAGTGTAAGCTTGCGACTAGAATTGCTATTGACATTGATCTTGTAGGACTCATGGAGCCGGACTGAATTGGTATGTAGGAAATAAGCACTAAATGTCTTTGTATCTTGGTTCAACTCGGTTCAAGGTGTTCTTGTTTAAAGAATGCATACATACCCTCTTGAAGTCAATGTTAATCTCTCATTTTACCCATCATGCTTGTCCTGGAAATGCATGGACTTTCCTGCACTGGGTTTCACAAGATGCTTTAAATTCAGATTTTCCTACAAGTGATTTTGAAATAAAAGGCAACATATTCAACTTTTTTTAGCTGACATCTTAGCAATACTTCATAATGATAAAGTAAAAACAAAGCAAAACAATCTGTCTCCCCCTCCCTTGCAAAAAAAAACCCAAAACCCGAGGAGCTAAACTGCCAGTACAGCACGATTTTAGCCACAAATAGAATTATATTATCAGCTTCAAACTAGCTCTCAGCAGGGACTCAGACAGCAGACGGGATTGTATTATTCTGCCATTCTCCTATCCATCTGTTAAAGAAGTTCTGTTTAGAATCAAATGCTCTTCTTTTTAATTATTTTTTTTAAGAATAATCTAATTTTTGAATACAACCAGTGGCACTTCACGTATGCACACCTTGCAAGTGTTTAGGAAAAAGCTTCCTTTGTTTGTTTTCATCCAGGGAATTAATCCCCACTACCTTTTTTTCTTTTATAATGGAGTTTGTGCCAATCCCAAATACCAATCTGAGCATCTGTAACTATAGAATCTCCTCTGTTTTCCTCTATATTGTTTTTTGTTTGTTTGTTTGTTTTTTTTCCAGTTTGGAATGTCTTCCCCCTTGCATGAGATTTTCAAATAGTGTTTTGGTTCTAGTAGATGTTATCTCTTTTCTCTTTCTAGGAAATGTGCTCAAATCTCTATCATAGCTACAAGAAGGGAAAAGAAAGGAACTCTGTCATTAAGACATGCATTGCCTCTCTGCCCGATAAACTATTCTTTACTCTAGGTGGTACTTGTGTTATTATCTATTTTTGAAAGCTTCTCTATCTTGTATAAAGCATGAAAATAATGGTCCAAGAAGGGATTCTATACTAGCAAAGTGCTTGTAAAGTATGTTCATTTGTATTGGTGAATACTGCTTTTGTGCTGTATATGTCTCCTGAATGAAATAAAATGCAGCAAGAAAAGGGCATAACTGAAACAACATACTTCCCAGCATAACTGAACCTGTGTTAGAGATTTCTGCTGTTATGTTAACATACCAGATTCAGAAGAGCTTGAGATTTGGTGTCTCAGTGGAGAATTTAAGAATAATGCTTAGAGTTGTCTAGACTGTGCCTCTGTACGGCATAGATTTCAAAGAAAGGTTTTCCTTTGATTCCTAAAGTAAAGTATTGAATGTGGATAGCCGGATTCCCGGGTAATGTCTCTTTTGCATTGGGATCTATCACAGACTTTGTGGTACAAAACTGAGGTAATCAAGGTAAGGAGTTTCTGAGGTTACACCTGCTATATCCTCCTCAAAATAGCTACTTTGGGCATTGATGTGCTTTCCAAAAAATGCATACATGAAGATAATGAGTTCCTGAAAATATCTTTGTTACATTAGCATTAACATTGTTTGATCAGAGACCTCACAGAGAGAATCCCCTCCGTCTCCAAATTTTACTGACTTGAATCTTTTGAAAATGTTTTAAAATGCACATACTTAAATGGCTTTATTAGAAAGTAGTTAGGCTGTAGTTCAGCATCAGTGGGTTTGCGCATTTACAGTCACTTCAAAAGGAGACTATCAAAGGAGAGATGCAATGGAGTTTATGCGTTAATGATGGAGAGGGGCAGAATCACTTCTGGGAGTGACAAGGTGGGAGCTCTGTATCTCCTTCACCTAAGTGAGATTGTGCCAATTCTTCAAAACTCTATTCTCCTGATAATCTACTTTCATTTTTTTACCTGCTCTAAAATTAACCACATGATGTTAAAAACAGAGCACCTAAGAGATAAACAGAGAACTCAATGCCTTTTATAGACCCACAGCACCATAATAGGGAGGGGGAGCTATGCCAGCACAGCACGCTCCACAGTACTGATTGTCTGAAACTTGGAGTCTCTTGGAAGCTGAGTTTATATTTGAATACAAATCTATTGCTGCTGATATTTTTATGCTAGTGCTTCTAGCTAATAAATGAAGAGACATGACTCATGCTGAGGATGTCTACTAGCATGTCCTGGTTCTGGCTGGGACAGAGTTAATTTTCTCCTGAGCTGGGAGAGGAGCTGGAGCTGGTGGCACTTGTGGCCGGAGGACACAGCTAGGATAGTTTACTAATTAGCCAACAGCTGGGATATTTTACCCAAATTGGCCAAAGGGCTGTTCCATCCCATGTGACAACATGCTCAGTGTATAAAGTGAGGATGGTAGTAAGAGGCAAGTTTTGCTACTCAAAAGGAGGGAGCTGAGTATCAGGATCTTCTGTGAGCTATTGTACTGTAAATTTTGTGCTCAATATATTCTGTTTTTGTTTTCCCTCTCTGTTTTCTTTTGTTGTCCTCTTAAACTGTTTTTATTTCAACCTAGGAGTTTTGCCTTCTTTTCTTTCCTGATTCTCCTCCTCATCCCTTTGAGAGGGGGAATGAGTGAGCAACTGTGTGGTTTTTTAGCTGTTGAGTGGAGCTAAACCATCATGCAGCATTACCTTCTATCCTTGTACAATTGCATTTCAGTCTTGGCACCCACAGTAACCTTACTTCAGGTTAAAAGATGGTGACTGATGCTTTCTAGGTTGTATTTTTTCCTTACACTTCTTCAAATTAAGAAACAAAAAACTCAACTTCCCTCTCCTAGAACAAAACTGTTTCTTTACTGCATAGTTTGCTAAGCAAGTTAAGTTTGTGTTTACAAATGTGGTAAATGCATATATTTCCTCTTTATGGAGTTTTCTTTTAAATTATCTTTTCCAGTATAAAATAGTCTAAAGGAGGTATTGTTATAATAAGTTGACTAAAATATAGCATAGCTGTAAAATTAAACTGTCCTTCACCTGAGTATTAAAGGGAAAATTACTATGTAAATAATGTAAGCCTAATGTAATTTGCTCTTCTTCCTGTGAAATTTATGGTCCACAAAATGCATATGACTTCAGCAACGACCTACAGGCTTTACTAAAGATAGCCAGGTTACAGGTATTATATCTGGGATTACATGTCTTCACAATTGAAATTATCTATATGTTCTGTAACATCAAAACCAGGAACCTCAATTATTCTTCTGTCTTTCCCACAAGCAAGATAATAATTGGAAGCTGACAAAATTCATGCTCAGGTTGGAGGATATTGATTTCTGTTTGTATTGCATTTTAATATCTAGAATGAGATTATCATGTATACTAAAACATGAAATTTACTGTCTTCATAGAAATTTTACTAAATCAAACACCAAAGGAAGGAGTTATTGGCAGCCTTCTCATTACTAAACATAGGGTAAATCACCTGATTATTTTTATATTTAGAGGTTCTGTGATGACTAGCATGTACATCAATAAATACTAGGTCACTTACGCATTCCGAGTAAAATCCTTTTTGTTTTTAAGTAATTACAAAACTATTTTCTGCTTGTTTATTGGCACAAAATACTACAAGAACTTGTTCTTTGCATATAAATATGTTCCTAGCTGTTCATAACCAGAGCAGTGCAATTTTGTCTGAGTGATATAGTAATAAAGAGCAGTGTTAATTTGAAATACTTCACCGAGAACAAATATCCTGATAAAGAGTGCAGGCATAACATTCCCTCTCTTGTGTTTGAAACAGCTGAATATTTTTTAGCTTACCTGTGATTGAGCCAAACAAAAACAGGAATCTTACAAGAAGAGAAACAATTTGATCTCAAGTCTGTCAACATTTTCATTGTTAATTTGAAAGGTTTAAAGCACTAAACTCACACACACATGCTCCCTCTGCACCCCTGCTATCTAGCTTTGATATTATGAGTGGTTTTACAGGTAATCCTACCACAAGACTCTGGAATTTTTCTGAACATTTAGCATCAGTCTCTTTAAAATATGATTGTTAAGGAGACAATAAGATGCTTATGTAGTTTAGTGGGGAAAGAGATAGGAAAGCTTTCAAAAGTACGTGCAACCTACATACTTTACTTTTGAAGCAAGAGATACCTGAGCAGCTCAATGAATGCAAGTAAGCTTGTGATCTTGTTATTAGGATCTTTCAATTTGTTTAATATCTGATGTGTCTTGATACATAACTCTTCACTGGAACCTGTATTAAAAAGCAGAACGTTTGGGAGCAGTTGGAGGGAATATATCCCTAGCATGTGAGATTTCTTTTTCCCTTACTAAATTTAAATGAATATTTTGTTGCTTTCATGAGCAGCAACATTTTTAAATGTTGGGTGGAAAATGTTTAGCATGATTGCTCCAGCAGCTGTAATTAGAAGTATAGTTTTTCAGAAGTTTCACTGTTCTTATAAAATTTGCTTTTGTCTTCCTGATACAGTGGCACCAAGAAATTTGTGGCATTATCACTTGATATTTTCAAATAAACTTATTGAATTGCATATGAAAATAAAAGTTACATGGAAGCTAACCTTATTTGAATTGGACACTAAGAGCTGTGGAATACGAAATTGAGTGATTACATTTCATTTTTGAATAAAATTTGTTTAGAGACAGTGGCTTTCCCATTAGGATGGAATGGTAGATGCTGAGTCTTCACTGAGTGAATGGTAATTGATTAGGGACAGTGTAGAAAAGATAAGATTTAAAATTCTGTGTAAGATTTGTTAGTTTTGAAAACACAAGTCATAAGCATGTAAAATGATGAAAGCTCTCCTATCCAAATATCTCTGTTCCCTGCATCACTTCTAGGGAAAGTTAAATTTATTGCAACCCATAGAGTTGGTTAAGAAAGCAGAAGGAAAGAAATATAGAAACTAAGTTAGTCTGCAATTAATTTGCTGTGGGGATTCATACCTTAGGTCTATTGCTACCTACCTCTCCACATACACTGTTTAGGTGTGAATTATTTGAGTAATGATGATGAAGAGAAAAAAACAAATTTGTTGAGACTATGGCTTGATTTTTTTTGTTCCCTCAGTTAATTATGAATTACGTTGAATTCACTGAATGTTCTACCTGGACAATTTTCAATGTTAGATGTACTTCTGGAGGATCCTCTACCTCCCTTTCTCTTATCAAAAAGCTTGGTAGTTAGGGCAACCAGCTATGTTGGACTAATATCCTCTGCCTAAGAGAGTGGCCAACAGTAGCTGGCTATGGAAAGTGACTATGAAGTGATTTTCCCACTGGTGCAATTAACCAAAGTCCCCTTTCTCCTTTCTTTGCCCTAAGACAGTGTCTCTACTGCTTTTTCTTGCTTTATGACTCAGTAAATGCCTGAGTAGTTAAAGTGTAATAACAATCCCTATGAGGTATTGTCTACATGCGATGGACATGTTCTTCTGCATGATATTAGACTTTTGGATCTCTATCTGGGTACCCTTCAGAATTTTTTATCAACCTTGCCTATAATTTTATAATTACTAATATGAAGCTATTCCATTTGGTCTTTACTCATAGCTATGGAAATTACTTCCATCATTTGTCCATAGGGGAAAAAAAAATAATCTTGTTCCTTTTTTTTTGTGCAGATTACCTATTTTAAATAGTGAGCAGGGAGTTGATTAAGGTTTTGTGTGTGTGTGTGATTTTGGGAAAATATATATCATTATTGTTCAACTGAACCCTTTTCTGTTATGTTTCCCAGGAGCTTGCCTAATTCAAACTGCAGTATTATTGTTGGAAATGTAATCTGTGCTAGCAGTAGTGCCGCTTCAGCTTCGTAGGCAGCTCTCCAGACTTTAAAGACTAACTTGACCTCTTATTCTGTGACCTGCATAAGAGAAGCTGTGCCACTCCAAGAAGGGCCCTTGCAAAATTCAGTGCCTCAATCCTTGTCAGAAAGAATTGCTTTGCTTTGTGCTTTGCCGTAATGTATATTTCCCATATCTTTTGGCACCTCTAAACAGTCCTTGTACCTCATAATTATTGTAATTAACTAGCACATACTTAACAGTGGGAATATTCACATTGTAGAACCTCCTATTCCTGTTGCAATCCAAGGTCACATCTAGTGCATGCAACCACATGAGACAAAGGATGAAAAAACCTGCTTTTTTTCCTCGTCTTATTGCTTTAGGCCTTGCAGTAATCTAGATCTTCTGATTGCTCCTACAAAGGACACTGAATTCTATACGCACATTATATTCCTTCAATGTGTTGATCAGTATAATCCTGCTTCTTGTACCAGCCACAAAGTGAAAAATAATGAATTTCACAGAAGTTTGTGTTCATCTTATTTTCTAGGCTATATTTTTTTTTAAGACACTAGTTTTTGTATTTTCTGAGATTGGAGAAGCAATAGATCAGCTATAAAGTCCTACAAACCAAATTTACTAACTCCGTAAATCCCACCACATATGTTCTTGTACTTTTGTTTAAGCAAGTGCTGAAGTTCAGTATGACCCTGTGCATATTATTTTCTTGAAATTATTTTGCAGTAACTAGGAGTGAACCAGTGAAAAAGTTGCTGAGGGGAGGATAAAAAAGAAGATTTTTGGACAAGTAAGAGTAAAATGGATATGTTGGATTATACTTTCATTACACTTCTCAGTCCTGTTTCTCTTTTCTGTTGTTTGAGATTATGGAACATTCTCCAAAGCTGTAGTTTACTGTGGTTTCCTACTGTTTCTGTACTGACTGGCTGACAAAAATTAAGTATCTTTCTTCCTCAACTATGTTTTGAAACCCAAATATTTTTGGCAATATGGCAAACCATACACTTGCTATGTGTGCTTATGTCCTCCATTGTGTCTTCCTCTATCCAGACTGGAAATACCCTGCAGATAGGGAAAAAACCCCTGTCTGTTGTGTAATGCATATTTACTGTGGAGGACAATGAATGAAATATCAGCTTTGCCTTTGAAAGGTGCAAAGCTCATGTTTCTTGACAATCCTTATGGGAAACATTTCAAGACAGTTTGTTTTCCAGTGAATTCTCTCTTTACTTCACTGTTTTTACAATCTCAGACTTGCAGCTGTATCTCTTACCTGGTGTCAGCAGCTGCTGTCACAGCTTATGCATACTCCTTCCATAGAGCTCCTTCTGGTTAATGACCCCAGTTCTTTCATTCAGCGATGGTACAGTCACCTCCCAGACTCTGAGATATATGTGGCTGATGCATAAACACGTGCATGACACACTGCTTCAGAGCATCTTTATTGTGCTTCAGAGCACTAGACCATCTTTTAAACCTATGAAACGGATATAATAATTTTAATCTGGGTGAGGAAATCACTGTATTGTAAAGTACTAAATAATAGAGACTTTTAAAAGTAAAAATTGTTTTGCACACCTAGTGTAGTGCCTCATTTAGAGCAATGATATTTCTCTGAAAGTTTTTAGTTTTCACTATACTTAGTGGAATATACATGTAATAAAATCCATAGTAAATATATATAAATACATTTTATATCTATGTTTCTAGAACAAAATCTTTGAGTTGAGAATTTAATGACAGATTAACTTAATTCACATGAAACACATCTGAAATGCATAAAATTTCTTAATCTATCTTTGATTCTTTGGTTCACCTGAGAGGTACCTACTGTCTGGTGCAATAACATATGTTTGAAGTGGTTACCCGCAAGGTGGAAGACACAGGCATAGTTATCTCATTATTAAGATTTGCTGCAATTGTAATTTTTGCTTGAATTGTTTTATTTGGAATTGTCAAAGTAAAAGGTGAAGTACAGTCCAGAGAAGATGCAAAATCCGTGCAGACAGCAAGCTGTTGTTTGCATGACACTGTTGCCCATAGGAAAGCTGTTGTTTCCCTAACACTTGGTATCCAGATTTTCAAAATGCAAGGGCAGTAAATAACTCTTTAATACACAGGTAAAACTCTATTGCATAAGTGCATATATGAACACATACACACACACATATACCCTGGTAGATAGTGAACCTAGCTGGAGTTACATCCCCCATCCATCATGCTTTTCTGACTCTAGTAATATAACATCTGACTATACATCAGTTGTTAGAGCTAATCCAGCCAGGGAGATTGCCAGCAGCAAAAAACAGATGAGAAGTTCCCACTTGCACTTCCCATAAGGCAAAGTAACACCTTTGGGTGGTGAAGTTTAATGCTAACTGGAGTTAGAGAATACATGTTCTTCAGAAAAAGTTAAAACATAGTTATTAAAATTGTTAACCAGATTTCCTTATTTTCACATTATTCCTCAAAGAACTCTTTTATCCATCGGGATTCACAAGGTGATGTGAATTACGGTGATGTTTTAAGGGGCAGCAGACAGGTCATGCTCAGTCAGGCACTTTTGAGGGTACTCTCCATGACACACTTTCTAAACTGCACACTGTTTTGTGTACTAACTCTTGTGCTTCCACAACTTTTCTGTGTTAACTTACCTCTGCTGTCACTGAAATTAGTAAGAAGTTCACACGAGGTTTAAAATTAGAGTGAAGCACTTCTAAAAATCTGAAAGTCTGAATTTTTTTCAAATCCAGATAATATTGTTTTCAAGAAATACATTTGTAAAAAGTTTTTCTCTCAAATTTTGGTGCTGCTTTTCATTTGAACTGTTGATTAGGATAGGCTTTATTTAAACTATTTTAGGATGTCTTACCATTGCCTTTTTCTATGAAAGTAGCACTCCCAAAAAACCAAGTTTTGTTGCAGAGAAAAACCTGTGAAAATCCAGCAGAATCAAATATTTCCTTATAAGCCTCACAGAGTAGTTTGAAATTTGCCTTGAAAATAAAAAGTGTTAAACTTGTACATGTCAGAACTCACTGAGAAGTTCAGAAAAGGATGACTACAGGTTATCTCCACTACCTTCAAATTTATGTGCCTGTGCTTCTTCTGTAGTCAACAAATAGAACTACTGTATGGTTAATACATCAGACCTCTAATAGACATGCATGTTAAAATAAATTAAATTTATTTCAGGA
>JAAGAY010145588.1:49589-52089 GCA_011801015.1 Ardeotis arabs | reverse complement strand
TGCTGAAGCTGTCTCCCACATTTATATGAACTATTTGAGGGATCGCTGCCAGAAATACCATAGTGAAAAACATTGGAGAAATCTACCACTGGTGTTTTTTTCCTTTCGGAATTCTATAAAATACATTATGTTCTTAATATGAGATGTTTCGTCATACAGATACCTATATTTTGGTTTTCTGTCATATCTGTTTACATAAACCTGCAAGTGAAAAATAACTTGCAAATATTAAAATCCCAGTGAAAGTAATGAAAGATAAATGTTAATTGAGACGGACTTATTTATATGATTTTTTTTTTTTTGAAAGTAATACTTAAATGAAATGTTTGATGCCAGCTCTCCAATGTGAGAGCTGGAATTCAGTAAAAATAAAAATTTATTAAAGCTCTTCTTATTTTTACCAAAAATGTGGATTTAGCAATATAAGGTTTGATTCATTTTCTCCTTAAGTACCCTTTATACAAAAAGAAAAAAAAAAAAATTATGACTGTCTACTTTGTCTAATAACTTTATCTAGGAAAATTATTCCATAAAAATATTTTGACATTTCAATTGTAATCCAACTACATCTGAAATAGAGTTCAGATAAATATCCTGGGATACGTTCCATAGCTTCTCAAGTTTGCCTAATAGAATGAAAAATAGTTAAGTCTTCTCCATATTGCCCTGTACTGCTTGAGATGTGCACATGGCTATCTCAAAGCTGCTCCTGTGGTTTGTTTCTGTGTGAACGCCCTTGTATTTATATAACTCAGAGGGATTTGTGTTTTTTATCCTGTTTCTCCCTTTGGGCTTTCTTACTTTGGTAGACCTGTTGCAACAACTCACAGTATTATCAGGCCACAAAACCTTCCGAGCACAGGTGTCCATGGTGTCCTTTAAGGTATGATTTGGAGAAGAAGTCAGTTCGAGGTGATTCCTATGAATTAGTCAAAAGAGAATAAATTGCAGAAGTTAGTTATCCATAGGGACTTACACTGTACCTTGTAGTTCTGTCTATGTATTGTCCAGAATAAATACCATAGCAGGAGGCCAACTATCAGACTTAAACTTTTTCCTGTGTGCGCTTGCACAGATTCTATGGTATCCTGAGGATAATCTTGGCAAGTAGAAGAGAAACAAACTCCCATGTTTCCAATTTTTTAATAACTCTTCCTATAACTTTCTTTCCATATCAAGTCAATGCATTACCTGTAACTTGCAAGAAAAACCTCTAGCATTAATTAAAAATAATAGGACAAGCAACTATCTAGATCATGATCAATCATCCAAGAGCTAAACTAGCAATGAAAATTCAGAAAGCATATAATACTTTTGGTTTAAATAAAATTTTTTTATAAGATTATTCTTCATATTCAAGTTTAAATTAACCTGCAATCTGTTAAAATTTTAGCCCTTAAGTGCAAACTTTACTCCTTAGTCTTTAGATATTGTAATGTCTTTGTAATTAAACTGATGAATGATTATATCAATGAGGCCTTGATATCCAGAACAGGGGAAAGGGGGATACTCATAAAGGATACAAGTGTGACAGTGAATAGGATGTGAACTGCTACCAGTCCTCGATCTCCTGGGGGCCAGTGCATATTAAGGTTCAAATTTTACTTTAACCAAATGACTGAAATAACTTCAGCCTGGAGATTTCACGCTGTCACAGCCTGAATGAGGATTCAACCCATGCTGTGATAGTTCAGCCCATTCCTTTACTTTTAATGGTCGTCCAGTGTCCAATTTTTCTCCTTACCCTTCTTTTTTTATTTTACCTTGGCCAGAATTCTGAAGAGAACAGCGATGTATTAATACACAGTGTCACAATCCATTTTTTGTATCTGATCCCTTAGAAACTGTTGCCACTGTGGAATGCATTGCTTAGGAAAGAGGAAAGTGAAAACTGCAGAATATCAGAGAAAACATGTGATACCACATCTTTGACAGAATATTGTTTAACCTCTGTTTGTGTTTCTTAGTCTTCTGTTGAAGATATGACATAAAGAGCAGTGTGTGCCTCACCAACAATTTTCTTTCCCATGACCACACAAACACATGATGTCTGAATATTTTTTCAAAGGAAGGAAAGTGTTTGTTTTGGTTATTTCTCATAGTATATAATTTTATTTATTTTGCATCTTTTTCTTAAGTGTAGAAATTCATAGGTTTTCTAATGGATCCAACCATGATATTTCAAATGTTCCATCCCTTCTTCTCTCATCTATAATTGGCACTCAGCTCTTAGAAGAGGGTATGAAAACAAAATTATGAGGTCATTCCTAAAAATACGGCATCCAGGCTGAAGCACACTCATGATGCAGTAACGCAGAGCTGCTTGCAATGCTGCTGTTTGGTCTGCTCCTCTTCTGAGAGGGGAAAAAACCAAAAAGGATGCCTCAGCTCATTAATTAAATGTAATTTAGATAAGGAAAAAACATCTTTGGATAATTACGAAGGATTTTTAGGGCTGCAAATTTGTTGGGGATTGGATATTCCTTCCCTCCCCCCACCT
>JAAGAY010145588.1:29589-47089 GCA_011801015.1 Ardeotis arabs | reverse complement strand
TGTATTGGTATTTTTCTTTTTAAATTCCACTGGGAGCAATGAGAAGGATGCTTGATATAGTAAGCAGGACCAACATAAGTTCTGTGATTGAATCGTCTTAGATTTTAGCTCTTAAGATTTTTACCTGGAAAGAAATCTAAAAAAAAAAAATCAAACTCTGTGATTGTCACTAGTTAAGCAAATTAAAGAAGTTATTTTAGTAGACTTTCAGTATTACCAAAACAGTTATAATTACCTAGAAGTGGCAAAAGCATAAGTACTTTGTTTTGTAGTCACATGCTATTCATTAGTGTATATAGGAAGTAAGTCCATATTCACAAGATTCAAGCTTAGATTAATTAATCTGTACAGACAATTTTAATAGCCCTCCACATGTATCTTTACACCATATCCTACGGGTATTAGCAGCAGCTTCGCTGACACCTGGAGGCACTCCACCAAGACAAGGTCCCCATGAAACGGGTGTTAAAGCAGCACTTTTGGGGATCTGTGAATGTGAACTATGCCTGTGAGCTGTTGTGAAACTGTGAGTTAACTATAGATGGCCTTGCATGCAGCAACCTAGACTTCTCTTTCATCCTATACTCAGCTGCACTAGAAGTCTATAAACGTCTCATATTTGGACATTGACATTTGCGTAGCATTTAATTTTTCTGCTTCTGGGCTTCTTCAGAAAAACTTCAAATTTGACCCAAGTGTTTTCTGCCTTGGTCACTAGCAAACCCTTCTAGGAACTGATTTTCATGTTCCTTTGCTCAGAGCCCACCAAACATCACAGGTTTCGCACATGCTGGGGCAGAAGAAAGTCCTTCTGTGTCTTATCTTTCTATCAGATCACTCCAGTAACAGTATCCTCACCTTTCAGGGTGAACATTTAATACTGCAGGGAGCAGAGGAGAAGTGCTTATTCCTTGTGGTTCATGGTTACAAGTATTTGTGACCAACAGCGACAAAAATGCAGTCAAAGAACAGCCTCAGCATAGTGAGAGGGGCAGCCTTGCTGGCTGGTAAGATGCATAGAAAGTGCATCTGAATGCTTAGCCTAATGATTAGGGGGTTTATCTAGCCAGATACACAACTCTGACTCAGTGATGACGGCAGGCAGCTGGGAGGGAGAGGTGCTGGCTATAATCCCTCCTCCAGGGACCATTTAAAAATTGCAGATTGAATAATCACTGAAGGAAAATTGGTATCCAAGCTTCTCCTCACAATGAATTACAGAGCTAGAAAGTCACTCATTGGATTAGAGCGAAATACTGCATATGTATTTTTAAGCACGTCATGAAGAGACAGGGAGAGAACTGGAAGAAATATGCACCGCAGAAAAGCCTGCAGTCATTGTACTCTTCTGGGAAATGGGAGATGGATCTAGGAAAAGGATTAAACCGAGGATCATTTGTGGGTACGCTAATTGTTTATTGTCATGTCTGAGGACTTTATATTGCTGGGAGGGAAAGATTCCCTACTCATCTGTTTTTGAAAAATCATGGACTTTAGCTCTTGTCTTCAGGGCAAACTATTTCCAGGGCTTCAGAATAAGATGCTTGAATTCCTGTCAAGGGTGAGTTTGAAGGTACTGCCTTCAGAGTACAATTACTGCTGGTTAGCATAGAAAGCTGAGTAGCCCCAGCTGTGAGAACTAAGCCTCATCCCTTGTCTTCCCATCAAACCTAGTGGGAGTCAGGGATGCAGACCCAGCTGGGAGACTTGTGTGGGCCAAGACCATATGAAGTGGTGTGATGGAGACTCTACATGAGTGTGGTCTTCATGTCATGAATCTTGATTTAGGATGCTGCCGATTATGCAAATTTGTCATGAGTCCTAATTTACGATCCTGCTGACTATGCCAATTTGTCACAAATAGGTGATTTAGATAGCTTAAAGAGCCACTGTCAAAGGTGTTAGCAAAAGTGGTTTTAATATTATGCTGTAAAAGTGCATTTAACAAAGTTTGATGGCAAGTTCACTCTACTAATTACTGCATGGAAAAACATACAAAGGAAAATTGAGGTCCACTCAAGTTAGAATGATTCACAGGGAGACTGGAGATGCACAGAGTGAGGAGGACCCTCTGGTTGAGTCATGAGGTTCAGAGAAACTTCTGGTGGAGCTTAGATGTACCTGGATCCAAATTAATCTCAGACTTGGTCAACAGTTTATGTCTAAAGGCAGAAAGAGTAAGGGCGGCCCTCCCATTGAATCACAAGGTTCAGAATGGACCCCCTTGCTTTCTAGACTTCTCAGAGAGGAGAGTGCAGCTTCTCAGAGAGTCCAGGTGCAGCTGGATCCAGACTTAGTCCCAGACTTGGTCAACAGTTTATGTCTAAAGGATTATATATGCAAAGTTTATATAATGTTTCATTAGCACCAATTCAGCATGCAATTATAGTTACAAAGGCAAAATCAAAGTTATCATATGACAAGTTTATTCGCAGTATCAGTTGCTTACCAAAGATCTGGTAAGTCTCTCTGCCTCGAGGAGCAAACTTGAGAGGTGTTCCAGCTCAAGGGGAGATCACTACCATGCAGCCACGCTGCCTAACAGAGAGAGCTCGAAGACGGCCCTCTTAGGCTATCATGTTTACAGAATAGTGGTTGGCTCATAGTCAAATTACATGCTATGGAAAAGATACGCATGAGGCTCCTTGTACTCACAACTTGTTTTGTTCCTTGATAAATGAGTCCTGGAAAAGCCACCCACTATTCATGCTTTAATCATGTGATTGGTGTTCCAAGCTCATATGCATTGATGCTCATTGTGCCACTCTTTTGTGGGTTTTCAGAGAACATGTTGGAACTAGAAGAGTTCTTGGCCTGGCTACAGCTCAGCTACCTTTACCTTCTCTGAGGCCTACACCAAACTATTGCTAGTTTGGTTAATGATTAACTGCATCCATCACACTTCAACACTGCATTATTTTTGAACATGTCTTAGAATTTCATGCTTTAGACATTCTCTGCTGTTGATGATGATTGGTTGTTGGAGGTGCAAGCACCACAGGAATGATTTAAAATAATTTCCTGATATTTGTGATTAAAATAATTTCACTAAAGGAAAGGTTAGTATGGGCAGAATTCCCTGTTCTGTTGCCAGCACCTGGATTTAATCACAGAGAACTTTTTTTCATAGAAGTCTTCTGCTAAAAGTTTTAGCAGTAGCTAAGTGCTGGTGCTAACATTGAATCTAGTAACGGCAGTAAGGCAGCTATTTTGGGAGAGGGGACACTCTCTTTTCAGAAGGCAAAGGAACACTTCTACATTGCCACAACACCTCTATGCTAAGCTGGCAAGCTCTCTGAGGCAGAAATTTCTCTTCATACCTTGTTTTGCAGATTTCACTACCTGTAAAGAATATGCTTCTCTGTAGTACATACAGAAAAAATAAAATATTGTTTAGACTCAGTTTTCTTCTGTAGCAAGAGCCAGCAAATTTCCTTCCAGTTCAGGTGTTTCAAAATCCTATGGAGCTGAACTTCCATTACTGTGGTTGCATTTGTGTCCAAGTATAATGTACACTGAAATTCCTTTGGTAGTTTCCTTCACTGGAGTTATAAGTCCTTCCTAAACATTAATGTGTGCATTTGGCAGCATAGATTTGAAGTGTGGGAGCAGATAGCTGTCTCAAATTCAAAATTAGGTACATGGGTCCATCAGTGATTTGCTCAGAGTCAAAAGGAAAGTCTGTGAAAAAAAAAGGGGAAGTCAACCTCTATCTGAAAGGTCCCAGACCAGAATAGTTTCATAAAGAGATCAAGGCATGGGAACTTCTTTCTTCCCACTCAATCACTGAATTACTTTTGCTTCTACTGAATTTAATTCGGCATTTCTTGTGTCAGTGAGAGCCAGAAGCCTGGGAGGTTATCACAGCTGTGAATTAGGCTCTAGTAAGGCTACGAATTAGGCCCTAGTCCTAGTACTGGGTTCCCAGTCTGTTTTTCTAATCACCAAATTTCTGCTTTCAGCCAAGCCGATGTTCACAGTTTATTGCTTCTAGTCATAATGACTAGAAGAGATTGCATAAAGTCATGGTAAGTCTTCTCATGTAATTTGTAATTTAGTGCTGAATATTTTGGAATTGTGACTGTGGATATACAGCATTCTTTTGAGTTTCCAGTGCTTCTGAAAACTAGTCTGCTTTTTTTATGCTAGTAGCTATTAAGCACTATAATACTTTGCCTATGGGTTTCATACTACTGCCACTCCATGTGCAAAAACGTTGGTAAATGACTGGAGGAGTCAGATGCTGGTAGCTTTACATTTAGGTCCCTCACACTGCTTGCCTGAAGTTAGATGACAGCCAGAATATCAAAATAATGCTAAGTTTTTTTAAAAATAGTAAAAATTAGGATTGCCTGTATCTAAGTTTTAAAATTCATAAAATTAGTTTCTCAATCTCCTTGAAAGGGCAGATATGACTTTTCTTGGTGAATATTATAACAGGCCTTCTCAGTAAACATTGTTATTGAAATACACATTTAAAAATGCTAAGCACATGCGTGCATGTGTTTGTATGTCAGAGGTGAGGCTTTCATTTCTAAGTATTTTGTTTTCTATAATCCAATAAGCATTTTCTGTAAGCAGAGAACAAGTTTGATGCTAAACAGTTTTAAAAGAACTTACTGTATAAGACAGGTTTTACTGAAACAAGAAATATGTTTTTATGCTTCTTTCAATTATGGCCAAAATTTTTTTTACTATGAATGCAATGCTTCATAAACTAGTCACCTCTAAGAGGAAAATGTGGTCCTCTTCCAGTACATGCACACATACACTTGCAAAATGCAGTGCTTGCACTGCCAAGTTTCATTCTTAACATATAGCCACATAAATATTGCTCTCTTCACCCCTATCGTAGTGTTATAATTACATTAGCCTATGTGGTGTGAACAGTGTTTCCAATAACAGTAAAAGAAATTTAGCAATAATAAAGCTGTCAGTGTTAACAGTGATTCTTGACAAGACTCATGTAAACCTGGAATGGAAAAAGGCTCACTTCTCAAAAAATAGAATAATGCAAAGTTTGGGGTTTTCTATTTCCCCTATCAGATTTACTTCTTGTCGTGAATTCCATGATTTTTAAAGAGAGAGAGTTGTTCACCTTCATCCTTTCTCTTTTCTTCCCACCCTGCCAATCTGGAGACCAAAAATGGCCTTTTAAAATCAATTGAAGGAATCTGATCTTCACTATAAAGAGCTTTCAGTTCTCTTTATGGTTTAAAAATCAAGACTTTTTTCTATGTATTTAATGCAAAAAATTGGACCAGTGCTATTACTTACAAAGCTTGAAAGAAAGGCATGCTCCAGTGAATTCTGTATAACACACCAGTTCTTCTAGGCTTGGAAGTAATGGCAGTAGTCTGATTCTGTTTTAAATATATAAAAAGCCCCTGATTCAAAGAAAGAAGAATCTCAGTACTTGACTGGTTTCTAAATAGACATTTTGAGCCTTAATGGGCTTAACGTTCTTATTCCAAAGAAAGCCACTGAAATATAAAAGCTTTTAAATATTTTATATATAAACAAATATATCAACGAGCTCAATCCGATTTATTTTGTGAAAGAGTTTGCAGAGGAATTACGTGTAAACAGGTTTTTTTCATGGAAATAGGAATGCTGTGACCACAGGATGACAAATTCCAGCTGCTGCGAGAGGACTTGTGGAGTCCAGTTCTTAGGGTCACCTTCTTTTGGGATCCGAAGTCACTGTGATGCTTCTGTGTGTCGACACCCCAGAGTGTGATGTTAGGCCTGAAACATAACATATGCATTGTATATGAGGTTTGAGTTTTGAGTTGCTGTGAAGTGATGCACTATTTGTGATTTCTATTGTGCTGCAGGAGTTTATGATAACATGGGATTTGTCTCTAAACATCAAGTACACGGGCTTAGGATCTCCTTCAGTTTAGACATCAGTAAAGTTCCGTCTGTCTTCACTAAAGAAAATATCTGGGTAAGTACATGAGGGCCATTTAAAATAATTACTTTTTATACTTAACAGTGTGTTTTCCAAGAAGTTGCATAGATTTTAATGGTGTCTGTAGGACAGCTCACAAGAATTAAAAGTAGTGTGACATTAAATTTTTCATAGTTGAAGATATTTTCCTGATAATACCAATTAGAAGATTTAAATTCCTCAAAGATATAAAGGGAAATTTTTCAGGAGGATCTTTTTTGAGGGCAAAAACTGTTAAATACAGAAAGTCTGTAATAATGCAAGATACAGTGCTTTGGGCGTCTCAGTGCCAATAATGTTAAAAGCTGTTTCGGCATGAGGAATAGATGTTACATGTTAATTTGTGGAAAGGTATAATAAAATTTATTTGGAAGCCAGTTAGTGGTTCTTTATAAGTGTTTCTCTAAAAAAAAAAAAAAAAAAAAAAAAAAGTATTAACTACTTGGTGGGCTTTGAAGGTTATCTAATGTTCCTTGAAAACACAGCAAAATTGTTGATAAAATAAAGAAACAAGTAGACAAAACATGAACTGTACATTGAAGTTGATGTCACTTGGCTTGTAGGATATGTTCCATATGCTCCTACAGTCCTTTATTTTAATTTTTTTTTTGTTTGGCTTACCTGATATTTTCTTGATATTTTTAATTGTAAATTTCTATGTATATGGAAAACTACACTAAAATATTTTTGAAAAGGCAAAAATCTAATCTACAAGCAAAACAGCATCAATAAAATTAAGAAAATATATGGTGCTTTAAAACTATGAAGACTGCAATGTACACTAATAAAGTCCTAGAATCTTAAGGTAAAGATGATCCAATCCCTAAGTGAAAAAAAAAAAAAAAAAGTACCAAAAATCTTTCTCTCCAATTGAAATGCAAGTTTTGGACTCAGTATTTCTTCTACAGTTGTTGAGACTTCACTAACACCTAAACCAGAAGATGTTTCTGAATTGTCTGCAGTGCTTCAATGTCAGAGATCTTTTCACGTGTTACAGAGGAAGCATAGAGCAAAAATATTAGTTTTCAATTGCAAAGGAAAATAGTTACACTCTCATTCAGCTCATGAGAAAGATTTAAAATGCATTTGGGTTTATGATTATTATAATTGCTTTGACTTTCTCCATCTTTACATTAGAAATTCAGTTCTGCTTTCCACATTTTTCGGGATATGTCTGAGTGAATACAGACAGACCTGTAATATTTGGGGTCATGGGACAGAGTAGTTTACAAGAAACTGTGTGAACTGCTTGCTGCTTTTTTTTCTCCCTAACTTTACAGAAGGAAGATTTCAATTATATTAGACTTTTTACATCAGAGAACTTGAAAGTTTTCAGTGGAATAAAGATGTAAGATCAGCAATCATATTGGATTACAGTATATCTCCCTAAGGATGTAACCGATGGCTTTTGATGTGTTGGGCCAATAGGAGTGTGCAGTACATCTTCTGTGGGAATATCCCAAGGAACAGCCACTATGGAATAATTTTAAAACTTGGAGTAAGGCTACTTTTATGATGAGTTATTGGATGGAGTTTTGAGTCAGCAGCAACTTGATTTAATATTACTTGATCCTGTGAAATTTTCATAGATTTTAAGATGAGGGCACCTTAGGGGGCAGCCTCATTATTTCTCCTTGCAACATTCATCAAAACATAGCAGTATTTTGAAGTTGTGGGTTAATTGTTTGGCTTAAAGTGTGATTTATTTTTCAATGCTGAATTAGCAATACTTAGGCATATTATTCATGCTTTAGTAGAGAAAGCAGATTAGTTTAACTCCAGGAATTGAATGCTTAAAGGTTACATTTTGAAAACAAATGTGTAAGAGAGAGAAGGAAAACCATAACAAGACATATGTTGTCATTACATGAATTAAGCCTCTGTTTGGATTACTCTTGAAATTATTGATGTTAAACCATGATTGCATGGATATTTTTCTATACCATTTGATAGTCACTATGCTTAGACTGTATTTCTCCTTTCTCATCCTGAAATCGCTTGCAGTTCATTTCTTGGTTCCATTCCTTCTCCCAGAATGGGAACTTCACCAACACAAAAATTAGGAAAGTTTGTTTACAACTTCTTCTCCACTGAAGTCCTCAAACAGAAACATGGCCTGAAAAAATAGACTAGTAAGAGATTAAATTCTAATTATGCTTGCTTTTGTGAGCATGAGGATTTGTGGGCCACAATTCCCCAGATAAACTGTACTGTTGCTGTCTGTACTTAAACTAACGAATAAAGTGAATTTATTAATATTTATTGGAAGTATATACAGGCTTAAAGACAGATGTATGCAGTAAAGTACCTGTTGGAATTTGGGGATATTTAACTGCTATACCTCTACAAATGATTATTTATAAAAATTCCACATGAAAACAGCGCAGTTCCTGTGCAGTTGCTTTCCTTCCCAAGTCAGTTGTGTCTCAGCAGTACAATGCAGATAATAAGGTTGAATAATATGTTTGATATTTAGTTCAGTGTATATAGTAACATGACAGTTCTCAGTTTTGTCAAAATGCTATGACCGTTTTCATTTTCATTAATACTGAAATTTAGCCCCATAGTCTAAGAGCAGAAGAATACAAATAGTCGGTGTACATTGCAAGAGCAAGTCATGGTCTTGTATTATGATAATTTCAAATGGGAATGACGGAATGCATCTGGTTATCAAAATGCTGGATTGTCATGCCACTTTTAATGTATCTTAAGGTGATAGCTTGTTTTACTGTGACCAGAGCGAGATTTTTTTCATGTGAGGGCTTGTGGTCAAAATATGTGCTGAAAGGACATTTATATAACAGGTCCACACCTATATAGCAGACATCTTGCAGTGGAGTATCCTTGTGTGCAGCATTAAGTTCCTGTGATTTTCCAGGACAGCTAACACACAAATTACCTCATGTCTTTTGGAAGTCGTGGTTAGTCAACATTACTCTGGAATCTCCTGTCTTTCTATCATCTCCCTCCTCTGACACTGTTTTACCACAGAGTGCTCTTTCCCCATTTTAAACAGGTCAGCACTTGTGGGCAAAAATTCTGTAATGTTTTTCATGAAGTTACTCAGTTACCTGAAATTCAAAGAATCCCACTGTAACGAGGTATGTATCAAATGGTAGATGCTGAAATTAACTTTGAAAGAAGTTTGAGTATTGCAAAACATGACTTTTTTTATTGTATACCAGGACAACCTGATATCTTAATGCCTTCTTTGAATTGCATCTGCAGTATGATTTGCAATAACTAATTGTTTATATTGAAATTATTGAGAAAACTCTGCAATATATTTATAATATGCTGCAGGTTTAAAAATTCGTATCTGCTTGGAATACAATAGTAATAAATACATATTTTTACTGGAGGTAATGAACCAAGAGCTGGAAGTCCTGGATGCCCATGGTCTTTTGTTATATGTTTCTTTTCTGTTTAACATGTAAAATGTCATCACGGTATCGTACCAATATTTTTATTACAAAGTGACGCTGTGGACTTAAAGTCAGCAAGTTCTTCTGAGGTTTCATGTTCATGCTTATGTTCTTGCTGCTGTAGAGCACAGTTGTGAATTGAAACTGTGCCTGGAAGAGTAGGCATTGAACCAAGGAAGAGAAAAAAACTTCCTTCAGATTTATGTATTTTTTTTTTGTGTCGGGACTCAAATAAGTTACTTCTAGTAAAGCTCATTGTAAGGAATTCCTTTCACAGCAGGTAGGTGAGCCAAGGAGGTGGATCTTAGATTGCTCTTTGGACTTTTTTTTAAGTTGAGGAAAATGCAATGTTTCCTGTAGAAATAGCTCATTTCCCATATTGGGTAAAAACAAAGTGCTTAGCTGTGCCTGTATTAGGATTTCACTTATTGTTAATGTAGTGTTTCTTATAAACTCACCCAGCTATAGCACGATCTCTGTGCTAAGCTATCATTTTCCTTCTGAAGCTTGACGTACACTACTCACCCTGGCTCACTCTTATAAGAGCCAGAGCAGAATCACCTAACACCAGGATCCTTTTCCTTTTTTTTTCTTTCTTTCTTTTCTTTTTTTTTTTTTTAAGAACCAAGCCCTTAGCCCTCTTTTCACTTTGCTTCCATTAGTAGCAAATCCCCCTTGTCCTTTTTAATTTTTAATTACCATTGTCTGTTCACCTTTGTTTTACCCATGACATCTTCAATTTAAACAGTATCAGAGAGGTTGATGTGAACAGTTTTCTTTTCAGCTTAAGTGACTGCAGCTCGTTTAGTTGTTAATTATGCAGGGAGGTTTGCATGGCTGCGGCTCGTAATTTGAATATGCTCCCAATGTCAGGTCTGTGTCTGGGCGGCTGAGCTTGTAAAAGGATTATGATGTATATATGGTTCGTGGCTAAGAGGGCTAATGAAAGTACCTCATTTAATCAAACACAATTAATTAAATGAACTTATGATATTAACCCATCTTTCCGTGCATGTATAATTTATATTAATTGATCTGCTGCATTGAAGTTGACCAATCAGGTAGGCTGCTGACAGCCTAAGGAAGAAGGAAGTACCATTAGCATTAGTTTGATGCAAACCATAATTGATGGGTCAGTATGTTTTAGGGATGTAGCAAAAGCTTTGTTAATTGTCATAAGAAGTTCAAATTGATTGTGTCTGCATTAGTACATAAATTTAAATTGATTAATGTTTTGTTCTAAAATTAATGTCTATACTGCATGGGTGATACAATGCTTTATTTATTGGATTCATTAATGCAGTCTCAGGAAAAATAGTGTTGAAGTTAGGTAAGCAGGAGAGGATCGTTAAGGATGAGTTCAGTGGAGCCATGTGGGAGACAGCATTCCCGCACGGAGCCTGAGCCCGCCTGCGCCGAAATGGCCGAGTGTGAAACATTGTCCTGAGACCCAGAAGACTGATACCTAATTAAAGCTTTTTTAATGACATTGGTGACATGAGGATAAAAAAAAAAAGAAAAAAAGAAAAAAGCCAAAACCTCCTAAATTTAACAAGTGCTAAGAAGAAATACAAAGAAAGCATAGAGCTGGCTAATTGTCTTATATGTCGTTAAGTATCTCCCTAGCCTAGATCAGCATTGTCCCCAAAACATTTCCTGTAAACCTGTTTCACAGAAGTGCTGCAACCAGCTCGTACTGTGTCTTCAGTCGAACGGGAGACTGAAATTACACCACAGCAGGTTTGTTATGCAATCATTTTGTCTGTCTCTCTTCTGCGTTTGCCAACATAGGGAAATACTGTAGATATTCCATCCTTGACAGTCCCTTTGTTTTAATAAGTATTTGCATTGCACGTGTTTGATTCTTGTGCTATAGCACAGGATGCCTTGGCATGTTTTATGGCTCTAGCAGTTAAATATAGTTTGTCCTTCTTATGCTAGCTTGTTGTACCACCTTATATTTCAGTTTACTTCACTTCTGACATGAAGTTTTAAAAGAACAAAGAAGAGTAGAAGATCCACTGAGAAGTCACTTTAATTCATTTATAACCCCTCTTTTTTCTTACCAAAGGAAACTTAACATCTGTTTCTTATAAACTGATTTAAATAGAAAATGTGTAATGCATCCTTTTACCAAATGGTTCTTTCTTTTATTGGAGGAATAAAGCAGTTTGACTGTTCTGCTTTTACTACAGTGCATTCATGCTCTTAGAAATGGGACATCTCCACTTTCACGAGGACGCAGTCTGAGCTCCGCACAGTAGAGAGGAGATTATATATCATTCTCCGCTGTCTTACTGAAGTATGGTGTACAATGTATTATTTACAGACAGTTCCCTGGTTCTATAATAGTCGGTTTATATTCAAATATCACTCCATGTGGTGGCACTAGTGAGTAGCAAACATAGTAATCGGTTCCTGGAGCACTCCTTTTCCTTTTAACTTTTTGAGATTGTGTTAATGAGTGCCTTGCACTTGTTTTCTATTGCCAGATTTTAAGAACAGCTATTCAAAGCTAAGTCATATTGTTCTGAAGCAATCGTGATGAAGTGATGAGCTTTGTCATGTGCAGCAATGTCGACAATACTTTTGACAGTTTGGGTAAATTAAGTTCTTATTACTTGTTTAAATTATGTTTAGTATTCCTCTCCTTTTTTGCCAGCTTTATAACTGCAGTGTATCCTATATAAGTAAAGATATACATGCAGACAGTTCTCATACTTCAGGTGAAAAAAAAAAAGATGGTGTTGTAAATTTTCCTGTTTTGTTTACACCTTTGTTTGAACTCCTCTGCAGTATTACAGTTAATTACTACTGAAAGGAATGTGCTCTTCAGTGTACTGGTTTCCCAGCAGAGTGGCTTTTTGCGTTGCAAAGATTTTACACTATTAACGCATGAATATTTGACCCAGAGCCAACAGCAAGTGAAAAAGGCTCATGCTGCATAGAGAAAGGCATGAACAATTCTCCTTTCCACTCTAAAAATAAAGGAAATGGAAAGTAAAATAGAGAAAATCCATTGCTTACATAACGTGAAAAATTGAAATCTAGTCTCAGTGCTACCACATGATGCACAGGAAAAGTAAAACACTGCAGGCTGCTTGTCCCAGAGCAGAGTGAAAATGAGTACCTTGGGAATCACTGTCTTAAATTAAGATACTTTTCTGTCATTTTTCCTAAGTTAGAAAGGTAAAAAGAAGATGATGTGTGTCTTGTTCATGTGTATGTTGGAGGGAGGGAGCACACATGTGCGTCTATGGAGCGGAGTGGGAGGGGGTTTTGGCTTTACAGCAATAATGTTGCTTCTGCTTAGCAGCCCTGTGAACGGGTCACAGATGTTCTAAGAGCCAAAATTGATGTTATTTTTTAAAAAGCACTTAACTATTAACACTTGGAGTAATTATTTTGTTAATTGTATTGTGGTTTAGGTTGCAGTCAGAGGTGTACTCTTTGCTAACGACAGTATTATGTGGACTAAAGCGTAGGAGAGGCGGGAAGGCACATAACCGACTGCCTTTTCAAATGTTTCAAGTGAATCCAGGGTGGCAGAGCAGTTGCTATTACAAAAGCGTGTTGCAAACAAGCGTAGAGAGAGATGAGTATGAAACAAAGAGGGAACTGGCCATATCCTCATCAGGTCTTGCCATCAGGTCTGCTCCTTGCTTTGCAGCATGAGTGGGGAAGATGTCAATTCTCAATTAACAGTGGAAAAAAAAGCTCTAGGAATGATTGTCATGCCTGTGGCCAACGTGTTCCTTGTGGGTTATTCTGTCTCTCTGAAACATTGTGAAAATCCACGAACTGGGCTGGTCATCCTCAACTCCAACTGAAGGGTTCTGCCATCAGCAGGTGTCACTGCAGCCAGACAGAAATACCAGTGAGTGCAGGAAGGCAGACATTCACCTAACCATAAAAAAGCGAATCAACACGGCAAAAAAATACTGCCTCTCTAGCACACTATAAAATGTATGTAATAATTTGGAGGCTTAAATATAGAAAATAAATCCATACAGCTCTATTAAAAAGGTTGTCATTTTGTGAAAGAAAATCTCTTCCCCATTACCTCTCAAAAGGCTTGCACTGGGATTTGTAGACAGGGTAGCATATATACTTAATTCAGCTAAACCAAGAAAAGAAACAGTTATTTTAAAAAGTAATAAAACTATTTGTATGTAGTGCAAATGTGTGTGTGTCCTAAGTACAGAATTCAAAATAAAATTACATTGTCATTGAAACAGAAAATACTTCTTAATTTCTTCTCTAATTAAGGCTACAGCTTGAGATTGTAGTCATAGAAAAGAGCAGAAATGATTAGGTATTAGTAGGAAAATATTAGGCCTTAAAATATTTAGTCACAGAACAGCAACATACTCTCTGAACTTTGACAGTCTGAGAGCTGCCCTAGAATTCTTCTAAACCTGAAAATGTTGCATTACAGTAAATTAAGAAGAAAGTGATGCATTACCACTAGTAAAATAAAATAATTTTATTTGACTCCATGCACAAAAAAAGCACCATAGGGGAAAGGATCTCACATACTCAATGGCAATATTAAATATTTTTTCAGGGTCCTTTTTTTTAATTATTACAATTTCTTGGCATTGGTATCAAAAAGATAAAACACTTCTCTAAAGCTGCATGATGTATTTCCTCAAATACCAGCCAACCTCTTAAGTTATCTTTTTATTATCATTTCAGTAGTATAAATGTAACATGAAAACAATGATCAGAATTAAAAATGGAAAATTAAATTTAACAATGTCCTAAAGTTTCAATTGTTATACCAGGAATAGGTTCTGAAATAATGTAAGGCTAGCTTCTGCTCAGTTGTTTCAGGCTATGCATTTCAAAAGTCAGTCCATGCTTAGCCAACTGCTAGTGTTTCACAAAGCATACTGTTATATTTAAATTCCTACAGCGTTGGTTTATTTTTGTGCAGAAAATAAAAGGAGATCTCGTTGGTTTAGAATTGATTATTCAGTCAGCATGCAAAAAGAAAGATTCCATTTTTTTTTGTTTCTAAACCACAAAATCGGGTTTAAGTTAAATCTGACAATGTAATATGGCATTTATTTGTACTACCTTTTACTGTTGTTTTGACATGTACTAGTGCAGTTACGCAGAAAAAGCCTGGATTGTTTGGCAAAGGCACAGGACCTCTGCACAGAGAAGGCTGCAAAATCTTAATTAATTAGAATGATTTATTTTAGAGGATGGAAATGAAGTAGTTAGGTTAGTATTTACTGTTCGTTAATATGAAAATTTTAGATCAACTTCTGGGCCTTATGTAATAAGATTTTAATCAGGCAAATCATTGACACTAATCAGATAACTAAAATGAGTTCTTTCTCTCAGTGTCTCTTACTTCCTTTAGGACTCTGTCGTTCTATCTCAACAGTGATTCAGCAGTTCTGATTTACCTGACTAATAATATTTTATTACCAAATATTTTCACTGAGTTATCAGAGGGCGTAATCTACGACACTGCATTTTTTATTGTGTGCGCGTATGTGAGCATACACTTCAAATATACGTTTGATGTGAATTACATACAACAAAACATTTTGCCTGCAAGTGTCAACGAATAGCTGATAACAGGGCATTCATGCATATTTGTGGAAAAACGAGGATTACTGTTGTTCAGTACAAACCTGTTCTTTAAAACATAAATTAATGTTTCTTAAAAAAAAATTGCGAGTCAAAGAGGACATGCAAATGTTTTGCTCTTTGTGGTTTTCTAAACCCTCTAAAGCTAATCTCTGTGTGTATATTAATGGCTCCACTCTGCGTGGGGGTGAACACTACACTTTCCTCATTTCACTCATTACGGTGATTTAGGTGCTAACACAGTAGGCTGACTCGCAGGCTGCTGCGGCTCCAGTGCTGCACCAACCAGCTGAAGTTTGTCTGTATTAATGTTTCCAGCTATCATACCTGAAGCAAAAGAGAAAGTGAGATGAAAGAGATTAGTTCTATGTCTAAAAATTGGTTATCTGTAGCATTTCATGAAATTTGCCCCGAAGGGAAACTTCCTGGATAGTTTTCTTGTTACTTGACACAATTCAGGCAGAATCATATTTGTTCCTTTGTCATGTTACTTTAGCATGGTGTGTTGAGTAAAGTGAACAGGTGCCCTCTTGTATTGATCAGCTATCATGGCAAGGAGCTATTATTAGATTTTGAAGGGGAAAGAGAAGGGTTGAGAAATGAAGAGGAGAAAGTGGGACAGGTTATTGATGATGGTAATAACTGTGCTCACTGGTCTCCAAACACCGGAGCTGTAAAGTTGACCAGATGAGATCAGTATAGATATGTTGAAGGGAAAAGACAACATGAAGAAGTATGGAGCATAGCTTCTTACCTGGCAGAGTTATTAAAGTTCATTGAAGGAAGATGAACTGTTTCAATATGTTAAACACTTGAGGCTGTTAAGAGAGAGTTGCTGTCACAGAAAGAGGCATTGTTTAGCAGGCTTGCTTTTTCCTTTTTCTTTTTTTTCCTTGCTCCTTCCTTCCTTTCTATCATTTTTTAATTTTAGTTTGTTTCTGTTCCTGTTTAGCTGTATGCTAGATAATCTCACAGAAATTAAAAAGGAGACAAAGGGAAAAGGGTAACCTATTCCTTTGAACGGGACCTATTGCTCATTTTATCTGAAAGCTGATTTCATGCTGTGAGTCCCACTAAAGCAATAGGGTTAATCATCGCTACTGTATGAGTAAGAATATAGTATGCATACATATCATATTGTACCATGACTTTCATTTGTTTGGTAGGATGCCTTCCTCTGTTATGGCTTTATTGTAGACAAACCACTGCCATATTTTAGGAACCAAGTATGCTGACTGTTACGTAGCTTTATGTGTAATGAGATGCACTAGCCAATAGAGACTCAAAATAGACCAAACATGATTCAGAATATGCTGCTTTTACCCAAACAGTGACTCTAATATAATTAATTTGGTGGTAATAAAGGCAAAAATGTAATTTTGCATTCTGCTTGATAGTAAGAAGTGCACTAAATTAAGAGACAGTGAACTCTCAACAGTAAATTTTGCTTGAGGGTTAAACTCTCTGTTCTACTGAAAGGTCACCACATGATTCAATGTTTTTAATCCTTCCACAGTGTAATGACATTTTAGGGGATGTTTGCAAACATATATCAGGGTTGTCTATACAAAATCACATTTGATTTCAACTCATGGAGAAGGGATGTTTCCTCCATTGTGTATAAAGTATGTGTTAATTTAAATTCTGTCACTGGAATTTGTTTTACATATATTCTGGAACAGAATATAAATTGGAACCGTTGAAATGCATATTGTTTCACTGCAGACAAAATAATTATTATGTTACTCCATCGACCACCACCCCCTACCCAAAAATAAGTCTGTCTTAAGCCATTCCCTTTAATTTTGCTGGGAGTAGTAGGACATGCAAATTTAGAAAGGGAAGAAACTTTTTATAACTGCATAGGCATTTAAAACAATCTAAACCCCCCTGTAAGGGAAATGGAAACCTGGCTGCCTATGGGTATATCTACTGGGTGGAATGAACCTTGTGTAGGGATCTCCGGGATACCACTGGTGGCCCTGGTATCCAGATAACCCTCTGCCCTGTGCGAGGCGGGGAGTACGTAGTACAGGAGGCCTTAGTGCAGATTTTAAAAGCAACATTGCCGTATTAGAAGGGCACCAGACCTAGTCTCATAAATCCTGCTTTCAGCAGGACTGATCATTTGGACATAGGATCCCGCCGTTCCCAATTTGAAAATTTGGGATGTGAAACGGAAGGACAGCCTTGGCTGCAGCGACCACGACGTGGTGGAGTTCAAGATTCACAGGGCAGCGAGGAAACACCATGGCAAGCTCTCAGCCCTAGATTTCAAGAAGGCGGACTTCGGCCTATACAGGGACCTGATGGGCAAAGTGCCATGGGAGGCGGCCCTGGAGGGAAGAGGGGCCCAGGAAAGTTGGTCCACGTTCAAGGAGCACCTCCTCCAAGCTCAGCAGAGGTGCATCCCGACGAAGAACAAGTCGGGCAAAAAGGCCAGGAGGCCCGCGTGGACGAGCAAGGAGCTCCTGGACCAACTGAAAGTGAAGAAGGAAGCCTATAGAGGGTGGAA
>JAAGAY010145588.1:5518-27978 GCA_011801015.1 Ardeotis arabs | reverse complement strand
CTTCCAGTACCTCAAGGGGGCCTACAAGAAAGATGGGGAGAGGCTGTTCAGTAGGGCCTGCTGTGATAGGACAAGGGGTAATGGTTTTAAAATAGAGGGAGATAGATTTAGATTGGATATTAGGAAAAAATTTTTCACAATGAGAGTTGTAGATCACTGGAACAGGTTGCCCAGAGAGGTGGTGGATGCCCCATCCCTGGAAACATTCAAGGCCAGGTTGGATGGGGCTCTGAGCGGCCTGATCTGGTGGGGGATGTCCCTGCTCTTTGCAGGGGGGTTGGACTGGATGACCTTTGAGGGTCCCTTCCAACCCTAACCATTCTATGATTCTATTCTATGATTCTAAAAGTATCACTGGGACCATGCTGTCAAACAGTCATGTACTCTCTGGTGCTCCTCGTCTTGAAAGGAATCCTTCAGTCACCCAATAGGAATATCAGAAGCTATTAAAGATCAGTCCATATATATATATATATATATATCTCACAGAAATCTGCATTTCATTAAGGACAGATTATGGTTAGCACATTGAAAAAATGTCTTTTAAAATGAATAATTTGTGTACTTAAATAGATGGATTTGTCACTGCAAAGCTACTTGTCAATTAGAGTCAGATTCACCAAGCAGCTACAGCTGGAAATGGTTTTATCAAAGAACGGGCTTCACCACACTGACAGAAAACTTGTCCTTATTCCCTTGTTTAATTCACTTGTCCACTGATTAAGGCAACTACACATATTGCATCACTTCTCCTTCCTCTTAAACTTAAAGAACATCCCTCTTTAGCATTCTGGAAAGTGGTGTATCTCATATGGTAAAGAGTTGTTCTCACTTGCAGTATTTCATGCAACAGGAACATTTCTGATAGAAAGGACTGAGAGGGCCTTTCCTAAGAAAATCCTCTACTTGTGCTAAGGCAGTCGCTCTCAAGCAGGGACCTGCGCTCCTGGCCCGTCGTGAGCACATCACTGGTGGAGCATAGCACAGTTTATTAAGTGACACATTGAAGTACACAATATGGCCATCTTTCTCAAGGCAGCTCATCTGCAAAGCAAAATTGGGGCCATTGGCTTAGAGGTTAGAACACACTTTTGGACAGTGGGAAAACTAAACTCATGCCCACTTTTTGATTCATAATAGATTTGCCAGAAAAACATGGAGCGACAATGTGAGCACACCCTTCTGAAAAGCGATGGAAAAAATTTTGTACTAGACTGCTTAAATTTATGCAAAATAGAGTAGCTACCACAGGGAGAATGAAAGTGCCTCATCTTACATTACTCGTCACATCTTCCATATATAACTATCCTAAGAAGTCCCCTTAACAGGAAATAATTGAACCTAACTTTCCACATCCTGGGTCAGTGCTCACACTAAGCATCCAATGAAATGAAGGTCTCCTGTTGACCCTGTTCCACAAGACATACTTCATCTCATCATCTTAGGTTCTTAGGATCTAACTCCTTTTTTTTTTTACCTTTCTTATGTGTCAAAAAAAAAATCCCACATATAATTTCAGGCAGAAGAAAGTGTTTTCTTTGACAAAAAGGAAAAACCCCTCAACTTTGTTCATCTTTTTGTTTTATGGCAAAACCTGATTTTCAATGCATTCAAATTTTTCTCATGAAGAGAGGAGAAGGGGAGGAGAAGTAGCTGAATCCTGCTGTAAAGCATATATTAGTTCATTTCAGAATAAAAACACTTTTATTCAGGAACAAGTTCTTGATCAGGCATATCAAGAACAAAGAAGAAAACCACCATCTTGGCCCTGAATTTCTGATATTGTGGACAGTTCACCTTGTGGACAGTTCACCTTCATCGGGGAAGGAGAACAGTCCGTGTTTCCTTCCTTACACAGTCCACACTGGGGGCAACTCCAGCAACATGGAGAACTAAGGTGTTGCAGCTAAGTGCACATGAACCAAGTGATGCTTATAGTGATGCTTATATGTGTACTCTGTCACTACTTCCTTCACAAAGCCAGTAGTGAAACAAAGTGCAGAAAATAAAATTCATGAGATGCACATCTTTATACATAATGGCTCATGTAGCCATTGATGATTTTCCAATCATTGACAACTGTGAAGGAAAAGGCGGGGGTCACAGAGGTGCATGCCTGTGCATGCGGGATGGGTCTTTGAGGGGAATTTAATGAGTTAAAGATCAGATTTTTGAAGTTTTTGTCATTGTTTACGGAAGACTTGCCTGACTTGAGTACCAGGGAGATGAGATTATGATATCAGTGCTCAGATACAGGGCTTTTCATCTTGCATCTCTCTCTGTCCCTTGGCTCACCATGGAAAATGAAATGAATACTCCTGCTGTGCCTATTTATGGAAGGTGTCCCAAACTCACAAAGCACTAATGACTAAATGGAGCATTCAAGGGAGGAACAATGAGTCGTGCAGGCAGAGGGGAAACAAATTCTCACAGACTTAGTGACAAAACCATGAGAACTGCAGTCTGTTAAAGGAAAATCTGCAAGCCCACTGTCTGTACTGGTATGATTGTACCAAATTTTCAGATTTCTGTCCACAGCAGCCAACAGAATCATTGCATTGGTTTTGTTTCATAATAAGAACAGCTGAGAGAAAAGTTTTATTTTCTTTTAATCTTACTGTCACATAATAGGTGTGTTTGACAAGAATAAAGAAAGTCTTGCAAAATATATCATATTTTCATTTTCTCAACATCATATCTCAGCATCAAGCAGAAGAAAGTTGTATATAACGGCTCCTCCTCCCCTCATTTCTTCTTCACTCATCACTAATGACTAATGCCTTTTAGATTCTTCCTCTTATATAAATTGTCAGCATTTTCATAGGTGCTCAGGGACTTGTTAAATAGCCTACATTATTTGCATCAAGTAGTAGTTTCTCCATGTTTTTTTTTTTCCTTTCTCTATTTTCAATTTTTTTTTCGTAATTTATCTTATAAATATGACTCACCTCTGTCATGCTGAAAGAAACTGGTGGTTGCACTGTTTAATGATGCAAAAAGAAAAGATTTCCACATCGGGGGAAATATAATTTCCTCTGTAGTGAAACTGCACATGTAAACCACTGTTGGTTTGACAATTATGCCCTAAGCTCTGACAAGCCTGCGAGTGGGCATTGTGCCATTTAAACAGTAGGGCAAAATTGCAGGCAGTCAAAAATCTGGCTCAAACGTGTTTCTTGAGGGAACAATCCCAACTAAAAATACTCCTATTTTTCTGAACTCAATTTATGCATGCACATGCTGATGTACCATTAAAGATGACATAGGAGATTACTTTTTCTTAAACCAAAAGATTAGAAGAGCCACACAGAGGGGAGAGAAGCTCTGATGTCTTGTGGACGTGCAGAATAGACTTGAGGTAGACTTTTGAAAGACAAATGCTCTGGAGGCATTTCCTACCCTACTTCTGTGCTTCCCATGGAAGGCAAGGTAAGGGTCCTCTTAGTCCCCCACAAAGTGATGACAGGGATGCGCTCCCCAGTACTGCTGTGCCCTGCCTAGAGACTCCTCCAGGCACTTTTCTCTAGATGAGCAGCAGACAAGATCTGGTACGTACCCTCAGCGAGTCTCCTCTGTTGCCTGCTGGACCTGCCGGCCTGGCCTGCAGCTTCCAAACATCTTTGAGTTCCACCTTTCCCTGCTTACCTCTCCATGCCAGTCTTCTGGATGGAAAAGAGTAGCTATGAAACCTCTTTTGAAACATCTGATGTAGGCCACCACTTTTTGCACCTTACAGGGTACAAGGGAGATAATGGTGATGGTGAGGCAGTCCTCACAGTCCAAAAATTTCAGTGTAACAGATTCCACCTGAGAATGAAGTCCAGTACATTGAGGTCTTTGTAGTATTACTGCTGCATATGTAAATATAATGTACGTTTTCATTCACTAGAATTTAACTTTTTTTTTTTTCCCCTCTTACATTAGTTTCTTCTGATTTGCAGTTGTTATGGAACTTTTCAGTAATGTGTATTTATGGTATGTCCTGTGGTATACACCTCTACTCAGGAGAGCCAGCTATGCCTAGGAAGAGGGAAAGAAAAAAACTTCCGTGAAATTTTGGAGGCTGTTGGGAGTGGTGTGCTTACACATATGGTGTTTCTATTGCTTCAGCTCAATGAAATGACAGTGGTGGGGAAAACTCATGAAACTTGTTGCTGTCTATTGAACGCCCCCCTTCTGTGCTAACTAAAAAATGATGTGCAAGCTGCTACTGCTGCTGCTGTTATTTAGAGCAGCAACAGCAAAGTGCAGCTCTTACATGGCCTGGTAGATTTAGTGATAGGGAGAAAACAAAAAACGCTGGAGTCTAAACCACAGGTAAAAATGCCTGAATGTTTCATTTTACTTCTCCCTTTTGTTTTTGATGGTCCAAACTCCTGTGTTTAAATAGTAATTCCTCCTAGGAAGGAGAAATAAAGTACTCTAAGAAAGTACTCCAGCACTTTTAATACATAGAGGCCACTCATTACTTTGAAGAAAGGGCTTTCCTTCCTATCCTTTCACAATGCAAGGGAGAAATTTATGCCACAGTACAGACGTTATACAGTGTTCCCTAACTTCCTCTGCTAATGTGCTACAGCTCTGGCAAGTAACATCTCTACTGCCCTAGGTCTCAAATAGGAGATACTCTGCTGCCCTGGTCCTGGTGATACTCAAATAAAGGTTGAGAGGGGTGCTAGACTGCATTGCCTTGCAGTGAAATACGGTGATCCAGAATACAAAACCAATACTGCCAAACTGAAAGGACCTAACCATGAAATGACATTTACAACCCAGAAGTGATACACTACTATCTTAGCTTTTCATTTTTCTAAATAAACTTGATTTATTTTACATCTTATTCCTTTTACCCCTCCTCTTCTTCTCTCCACTTTTCTTAAGAGTAAATTATTTCCTAGGCTGGTTGTTCCAAGTTCTCTTTATATTAGATTTTTTTTTTTTTCCTAGGTAATTAAATGTACTCAAGTTTTTGGCTCCTCTGTGACCAAAGCAAAATATTTTTCTTATCCAGAGAAGTATTCTGATGCAAGGGAAGTGATTTCATATAGCAACATTTCCTTCAGGAGACATTCCTGAGTCTTTCCCCGAACAGGGCAACCTGTTTCCCACACTCAGAGAAAGCTCTAGAGTAGATTGACTGTAACCAGCTAGCTGGTGCGTACCTGCAGCATCTTCAGTGCTTGAGAGTCATACGTATGCTCAGACCTTTACTGATCAGTTGTGTATGACTGGTATGGACAGACTTTCTAGCAAACGATTCTGGTCATGTCACGATTTTCATTAATATTATGAGAGAAAACATTATATAGCAGCTGCCTGTAACAGTATTCGTGCGTTGCTCTGATTTACTGTACATGGTTGCTCTATTAATCTTTCTATATGAACAGTTTCTCTGCTTAATTAAATTGGGCCCAATGAGGCAGTGCACGGGCCTCTGATAAGCTCATTCATCTTTATTTGATTCTTTGCTGACACGTTAGTTGCCCTGTGACATAGGTTAAGTCATTGAGTGGCCATTACCTCCTCATTTACTCTCTCATGTTACTCCTAACCACCTTCCTGAAGTCAAATCCAGATGATTTGTGCCAATTTCATGGGGGCACAAACTGGAACATCCGATAACTTTCTACATGGCTGACTTTATACAATCTTGCTTGCACATCTCAAGCTGCAATGTCTGTCAAAACACAATTTTTTCCCCTCCTCCTTATGGGCTTTGATAGAGCTATGAGTACTAGAGGTCTCAATTATAAAATGTCATGACACTGCCGCACAATTTTTTACAGTAATTTCACAGTGTCACTTTGTGATTATTTCAGGATAGCTTTGAACCATGACTGAAATGAATTGTGGCCCTTAGTGTATTGGGTGATACAAATTGTGAGCTGGTGTGACAGAGAGTTAGGCGTTGTTAGGAATAAACTCCATGCGAAGAGAGGAAAGCATGTGGGTTTTTTTCAGAAATGCGACAAAAAGCAAACAACAAAAGGGAGGTAGGGGAAAGGAGGTGGAAGAAGACAAAAGAAAATGTTTGCAACAAAGCAAGTATTGGATGCACACCTTTAATTCAAATGATCTGGTAGCTTGAGTTGGGCCTTTTCCAGGCTCATACACTAGAATCTCAACGTGGAATTCTGTGATAAATGTCCTCAAACT
Organism: Ardeotis arabs; assembly: GCA_011801015.1. NCBI lineage: Eukaryota > Metazoa > Chordata > Aves > Otidiformes > Otididae > Ardeotis > Ardeotis arabs. The sequence continues at coordinate 21,822 of JAAGAY010145588.1, read as the reverse complement.
CCGTCCTCAGGTGTGGAAATGTGTCCTGCGTGCTTCCTAAAAAAATCCAGCTCATTTAAACAGCCAATGCTTTAAAAATATGTAGTGAGGAGACAGACAAATGCCTTACCAAGCAAATGTTGATCTTGGCAGGCAATCCTGTCATTTTTAATACCACTTTGAGTAGTTTTAACACACAGTTGTTCATACAGAATGAGTGAGTAGCGGGACCTTTGCAGATGTCTCCAGCACCTCCTTGGCTGAAACAGTGAAGGGAGAGGAATGAGCTGCTTCTCATAGACCCAGGCTTGTGAGGAGCTGGAGAAGGGAAAAGTTTCATCCTTCTTCCATGTTGTGGTTTTGTTTAGTGAGGGGGGGCCTACGGTGGAAGCTTCTGTAGGAAACTGCTAGAAGTTACTCCCCTTTGTTCAGTGGACTCGGCCAGGCCTAGGGCGGACCCGCTGCTGGCCAAGGCTGAGCCGATTGGTAGCAGAATGTTCTGTGATAACGCCTCTGCGATAACATATTTAAGAAGGGGAAAACAGAAAATAAAAACAAGAAGAGAAGATGTGAAGAAGCTGAGCAGGGGCAGAGGCTCAGAGGGGGAGGCGCAGGCCTCATGGGCCTTGCAGGCCTCACCCTCTGGCCTCTTGCTGGGCCCTACTCAGCCTAGCCTGGCTGCAAGAAGTGGAGAGGAGATGAGGTAGATGATGTGAAGAGATTCTGAGAGTCATCTGCCAGCCTGTTGTGAAGAACTTTTCTTGTGAGAGGAACAGCTGCAGACACCAAGGTTAGTGAAGAAGGAGGGGGAGGAGTAATGCGGCTTCTGGCCAAGATTCCCCTGCAGTCTGTGGTGATGACCATGGTGAAGCAGGCTGTTCCCCTGCAGCCCATGGAGGTCCACGGAAGAGCAGAGATCCACTTGGAGCCCGTGAAGGACCCCACACTGGGGGAGGTGGATGCCTGAAGGTGGCTGTGGCCCCTGTGGAGGGCCCGCTGGGGCAGCCATTCTGGAGAGACTGCACTCCGTGGAAGAGATGACCCATGCCAGAGCAGTTTCACAAAGGACTGTGGCATATGGGTGGGACCCCATGATGGAGCAGGGGAGGAATGTGAGGAGTTCTTCCCCCGACTATGAAGCAGCGGCGTAAAACAACGCGTGATGAACTGACCGCAACCCCCATTCCCTCTTCCCCCCCTGTGCCGCTCGGAGCGGGGAAGGTAGTAGAGATAATGTTAAGCTCGGGAAGAGGGAGGGGTGGGGGGGAGGTTTATCTTGTTTCTCTGTCTCATTATCCTGCTAGTTTTAGTAATAAATGAATAGTTTTCCCCAAGGTGAGTCTGGTTTTGCCCATAACGGTAACTTTAACGATCTCTCCCTGTCCTTATCTCAAACCTCAAGCCGTTTTTCTTATATTGTCTCCCCCTATTCTCTTGGAGGGTGGGGGGAGTGAGAGAGAGACTGCGTAGTCTGGTCCCGATCGGGGGCTGAACTACGACATTCCACTGTATGAGTAAGCCAAATTTTGGGGCCCAGTTTAGCAAAATGGGTACATGAAGTATTACACCTAGTCCTCTGCAACCTTGTTGCCTTCAAAAGCTGGGGGAAAGCAACAAATCAACATCCTTACTTTAAAAGGGAGATGATTTGCCATTTAAAGAAAGTTTTTTCAGCACAATTCAGGGGGAATCAAAGCCTTAGGAGAGGAAAGCAAGGATAGAAGAGAGAGGGGAAAAGATGTTCGCTGAGATCATTCTAAACCTCTGAAATTTGTCTAAGATAAATGAGATTTGTGAAACAACCTATCTATCGTGCCAGGGGGAGCTGCAGATATGGGAGCATTTTCTTAATTGTGAGAAAAGACAACAAATGCTGTCAAAGCAAATTTTTGTTTACATTTGAAGTCAAGTTTCAGCTAAAACACAGAAAAAATATACAGTTATTTTACTGATGGCCATGTCTTTGAAAATTTTACTCATAGCTTAATGTTTTGACACAAACTTTTACCTTTTATCTAATGTAAAGTTTATCATGGCCTGTAACATGATGGAAATATTAACACTCCTAACTCAAAATTCAATAGCAATTCATCTCTTTTCTAAAAAGAATAACAAAAAACTAGTAAGAAAAATCCTATCCAAGTCACTAGATATTCAGTTTGGTTTATTTTGATGTATGAAATATTTTCCAGAATCTCTGTGTGTATTTTAGCTCCTGCCTTCTAAAGCCTGGAGTAAAATTAGCTTAAGCAGCTCTCCATCATAACAAAGGAACTTCAGGAGTGATCCTGTTAGCTAGCCTGGGTTTAGGATTTGCTAGTACCTTGGTAACTTGATTGTTAAGCAAAAAAACTTTAGATTTTTTTTTCAATTGCAGACTTTTTTTCCTCTCTCCCTTTCTTTCTTTCTCACTCTTTCTTTCCCCATTTTTGAAATCTACCTGACACTGATGAATCTCCTTAACAGTTTTTTTGTTTGTTTATGTCAGGATTTTCTTAGTCTTTGTTTTTATGCAGTGAGAAGTATTACAGCAAGTAAAACAAAAACAAAACAAAAATTGATCGTATAAATGATAGGCAGCACAAGAAACAAGTTTGACAGCAAATGTTAAATGGCATTAAAAAAAAAAAGCTTTTATCTCTTCTCATCTCCCAAAGTGTATGTTTGATGTAAAGTACAAGCCACTTGTTGCCAGCAAAAATGGTCATCTGATTTAGACTGTATTGCTGTGTACTTTCACCCAGCACCGATAACATTACTTTATATTGCAGGTTCAAGCATTTTTATGTTACATAGAACAAGGATAACCTTCTTGCATCTAAAACTCCTGTGCAATCTTACAAGAAAACTCAATTAATCAATTAGAATACTTTACTCAAATTACAGGGGAATTATGTGCCTCCGCCACTGAAAAGCGTTGGAACTTGAAGTGCATTACAGCAATCAAGAATACTTAATTTCCAAATGGGACAAATGAACAAAGTATGAGTCATGCTGAACGTTTACTCCTAAAAGCCATCAGTGCTAATGGTTTTGTAACCTTTGTAAATTTAATATGAGCTTCATTTATACAGCAGTGAAACCCACGTCAGGGTGGTATAATATTACTGCTCATGTGCACAGAGCTTTATGCAGCCACACTCTTAATTGCATAAATAATAAAGATAGATTTTGAAGTAGGCATCTGCTTACACTACTTTTTGTGAACAGATATGATCACACTGTGCTATCACACTCTAAGAAGTGCACTTACGGCAATCAATAAGTAATGATTCATAACATTTTTTTCCTCAGTGAAGTTATGATAAGTAAAGATTAGACCAAGAAAGCAGAGTATTTTTAGTGCCTTTTTGGAAGGATATCTTGCCTGTGTCAGAGTATTCAGTTAGCCCTTTTAGAGTTTGTAGTCAAACTTTTTCACCTTTAAAAGTGTTTGATTCATATTCAGTTATCACAAACTGATTTCTCTGGTAGTAAATAATTGCATGAATGAATAGTTTATTACTAATCTTAGAATCATAGAATAGTTTGGATTGGAAGGAACCTTTAAAGGTCATCTAGTCCAACAGCCCTGCAAGGAGCCATTCATAGCCATTACCAAATGTTATACTGCTATGTGGTGCCGATCCTGGTGAATATATTGAATAAATATGCTGCTTTACAAAAGTATCATTCAGACGTAGCCAGGAATATCTTTGTGTATATTGGCAGTTGTTTCCAGTTATAAATTGCTCTAGAAGAATGATGGCATACTTATGGGTCTGTCTTTGAGATTCTCGTGAGTTAGTTTAATAGCAGTAGTAAAGACTGTAGCTGTGATATTCTCTTCCCTCCTTCCTCCCCCAAATAGTGGATTCTCTCAAGGGAACCATTCTTTGCTGGTTTTTTTTTGGAGAAAAGATGGAGATCATAAACCCAGGAAGTGTGTAGCTTTATTTTCTTTCACAGCCTTCAGTGGGATCAATGAACAACCATAGGCAACTCCATGGGGCCACCAAAGACATTACCAGCAGTAAAGTAATGATGGGATGTGGGTACTTTAAGTCTTTTTCTAGCTGAGTTTTTGAGGAGTGAAGATAGATCCTGCAGTCCTCTGTAAAAGGAGTAAGCCCTTCTCTCAGTGAAATTACGCACATACAAATTCAGTAACGTCAGATGATTCCTAGAGACATTTTGTCCCTACATCTCGCTGCTTGTGCTAGAAAAGGGCTCTTTTACCCCAGCCCACTTGACTTGTGGTTTTGATCTGTTTGGTTTCATTTAGTTTTCCTCCTTTTCTTCTTGCTGTATTTAAAACAATGAATTGACTAGAGTTGCTCTGAGTATTAGTGACATAATGTGAAAAGCATACAGTGATTCCCAGTGCTGCAGATTTTTCTGAAATCTAGGTATAAAAACATATTAGGAAAATGTGTAAAGAAGGCAAGTTGCAAGGAAAAGAGTTACTGGTCCTCTCTCAGCATTGTGATGATACAAGATTAAATTTATTTTCCAAATTTAGTTTCTGAAATTATTTCCTAGCTTTTTTTTTTTTTTTTTTTTTTTTTTTTTGTTAGCATAGCTGTGCCCCTTCCCACCCTTCCAAGAGGAAGAGAATTCTTGTTTGTTTCTTTTTCACAGGAAAGGTTTTTGTTTTTTCTATGGAGATTCAAATCTACAAAAGTATCACTAATTTGATGAAGTTAGACAAGTTTTAAAATAAAGCTGAGATACAAAATCTGACACTGCTTAAAACGACACTGAAAATTTTTCAGCTTTTCCAAAGAGCAGCCAAATTGATAAGATTTTCAGGTGAGGTGACAAATATCCCTCAAGGTGCTTTTTCAGTTGATATACAAATAAAACAAAATTAAAATTATCAACAGCAATCCTCAGAAAATTAGAATATTTATTATGCATTTTTTTTTTAAAAATAAGCAACTAGTCATCATTAAATGTGTTGGTGTTCATTACAATTAAATTAGTCTTAGTTAATTCATTAAATATTAATGTGAAATTCAAATTCAATTCCATAGAAATTATAATCTGGCAATTAATTAACATATTAAAATGGTGAAGCATTACCTGTCCCTTCAAGGCAAAAATCTTCCTTTTTAATGAAGAAATCTTTCAGGGACGGAATAATGGTTTGGTTGTTGGTTTTTTTTTTTTTTTAGTGATGGGAGATTTGTAGGGAAAAAAAAGAATTTTACAAATTGTCTAGATGTTTTGTTTCTTTCTGTGCTTTAATGATATTTTCAGATATTTTTCTGTGAAATGTCTTTAGACCAAGATGAAAACAATTTTTTAAAATGTAACTGAAAAATTTCACTTTGATAATTATAGTATTTCATCAGTTTCTTGGAAAATTATATGGCAGTCCTTGTGCACTGAAACATATCTGCAAATGAATGTAAAAAAATAAAAATACAAATAGTGGACTGCATGACTCCAGTGTGATGCTCTAGAAATGAAGCCTTGAGTATAGACCCGGGTATGATGACCTGTGCAGCAGTATACGTCGAGTATGTGGCTAGCTGGTCTTTTTATGCTCTGTCACAGGTACACAGAAGAGCTTGCTCTATTAACTGGCCTAACTATCGATACTACCTACTGACAGCATTCATTGCTTTTTTGGGGAGGAATGGTTTTATGCCTTAAAAGCTTTAGAAATTAAAAGCACAAAATCATTGACCGGTTTGTGAAAGCTTCGGCCAGAGAACCAGGTTTTTAAAGGCTAACCATTTCTTGTTGTAAATCAAAACAGTAAACTTTGATAAATCTAACCAAGTGCTATTCTTTATTCGTGAAGATTTGATAGAAAAAAACTGCTTTGAAATCATACTAGAGAATGCTGAAGATGAATACTTGTTTATGCTATATATGAAAATATAGCTGCATTTTACATGTTGATATATGATGAGGAAAATAGGCAACTGAGTTGAAAAAACTTGACTGTTTTTTCAGTTTGGAAAATTATGAGGAAAAAAAGGGAAGATATACTTTCCCTCTCATTTTAGCTCATTTGAAAACCCAGCATGATTTTTACCATTTTTATCAACCATGAGACTGTTTCCTACAGGTGTTACCTGTGAGATACAGTAGTTTTCCCATTCTGAATGTTCTAGTTCAGTGCCACTCCACATTTTTTCTTGCATTTTCATCTCCAAAACTTTGGTGTAGTTTGAGTGCCTGTTTTAGATGGATGGCATTCATTGAAAGATGATCATAGTATCTAATAAGTGCCTGATTACCCATTGGCATTCAATATTTTTCTTTTAAAAGTATTGACACTGTGTCCAGTTCTGGAGCCCCCAACATAAGAAGGACATGGACCAGCTGGAGAAGGTCCAGAGGAGGGCCACGAAGATGATAAGAGTGATGGAGCACCTCTCCTATGAGGACAGGCTGAGAGAGTTGGGGCTGTTCAGCCTGGAGAAGAGGAGACTACGGGGAGACCTGATAGCGGTCTTCCAGTACCTCAAGGGGGCCTACAAGAAAGATGGGGAGAGGCTGTTCAGTAGGGCCTGTTGTGACAGGACTAGGGGTAATGGTTTTAAAATAGAGGGGGGTAGATTTAGATTGGATATTAGGAAAAAAAATTTTTCACAATGAGAGTTGTAGATCACTGGAACAGGTTGCCCAGAGAGGTGGTGGATGCCCCATCCCTGGAAACATTCAAGGCCAGGCTGGATGGGGCTCTGAGCGACCTGATCTAGTGGGGGATGTCCCTGCTCCTTGCAGGGGGGTTGGACTAGATGACCTTTGAAGGTCCCTTCCAACCCTAACCATTCTATGATTCTATGATTCTATGACATGCTATTAATTGTGATTGCAATTCTTGTGTCATGCCTCTAGAAGTAATATATTTGAATTCCAAGTGCCAAACAGCTTCTTAAATTGTTTTTGTGGAAAATATTGAGCACTGTAGAGAAATAACATTGGAACTAGATTCCCGTTCTGTACATCTGCCTTAGATAAAATGGTGTTGTTTAAGCAGCATCACTAGAACTGAAGTCTGATCTGTTCTTTCAGTGCAAGTAGAAAAAAAAAAAAGCAAAGTCAAACACCAAATTTGTATCCACATTTGACATTTTCAGCATTTGTACTTACTGAAATCACTAATTGGAGTTGATTGTCCTTAACATAAAAAAATGGTTAGCTAACATCCATTCAAGACTCAGCCTTGAATGGACGGCTCAGACTGGTATTAAAGTACAAAGGAGGGTTCATAAAGAGCCATGTTTCCTCTCCTGCAGTTGTACTGTGTATTTTCTTTTCTATCAAACTTCTTACAATTGAGATAGAAAATCTAGTTACGCTATCAGTGTTAGCCCGGCCTCCACTAAGTAATCCATGTGGTTTCCATATGGTGGCAAGCTTACCCTGCAGAAAGGAAATGGGTGCAGAGGCAGCACGCATGCTGTGCTTCAAAGAGACACCCTTAAACAAGGTCCCCGCGAGTTGCCGCTGAGATGATCCACTGCTGCTCCCAACTGAAGGTCATGCTTTAAAGTACCCTTGCATCCACAGGCCAAAGAAAAAGAAATACAGTAGGGTTCTGAGATGTTTAGATAGCTTTTGGCTGATAAATAAAGCTTTCTTTTAGAAAAACAAATTATTCTTAGACTTAGGATTAGGTTTAAAATAGAAGTAGCATATATTAAAGGCACAGACCTTACAGTAGGGAGAAAATGAAGAATGTGACAAGGAGGAGACGGTTAAGTTTTCTAGGCTTGTTTAGTGTAGATATAAACCAATGAACATTTAATATTGGATGCATAACAATAAAATAATTGTGCAAATGACTTGTGCTTCAGAGCTATATGCACACCATGTACTGTACTCCACCTGAGCTTCTTTAAAGGAGAGGTGCACGTGATAAATGACGGGTTGGCATGCACACCATATGCCACCACATACTGACGATATAGTGCAGGAAGAATCAGGAGAGTCCTGCCCACGTATATAGTCCCATTTCATTTCTTTCAAGCAGCGCATTATGTGCAGAATCCGCTTAGGTATTGTCTAAATTCCTCTGTATAGATAAGGAAAACTTTGAACTGACACAGGTAGAAAACTTATTTGCATTTAATCTCTATTTGTCGTGAAATTCTAATAAATACAGATAACATTTGCTATTTTAAACTAATTATGCTAAAACACTTGCAAACATTTAGAAAACCAAGTTCACTTTTTGCCAATAGTAATCATAGGTAGATTAGCTCAAACTTGTGACTAAATCCTGAAAAGTGTTTTGACAACGCAGAACGTCTATAATTGTCCTGTAAAGAGAACATGGGGACTGTGCCAACAACCCCTTCTTTTCCACTTCACTAGTATCTTGTGTCACACTCATTCATTATCTACACAGTAGCTGTAAAAATAGCAGCCTTTCTAGGCAATTGCTTTGTTGCAGGTCTACAAGGGAACTGAAAGTTGTCACTTTATTAAAAAATCTACATCGGTCTTGGCTAAAAATGTTACTATTTTGATGCACTTATTTTCAGTTTCTGTGAAAAGACATGACTTAACTAGAAGAACAGTCATCCAACCATGCAAAAATCCCATGAAGTACCATACAGTATTTGTTTTTTTTTTTTGTAAACAGTAAATTGTTTCCCCATCATAGACAAAAAGCTTACAAGTAAATGTAGAACCTGGTATGTACTTTGTGTTTAATTTTTTACTGTTTGTGTAATAGAGGAATGTTTCATCACAGAATTTCAAGGAAGATGATGCAACTGTCTTGGATAAATATCCAAGATTTTATCAAAATATTTTATTCTAATAACACATGATTATTAGTCTTTCACGCGAGTGACAGAAATTAAAAATGTGAATTAACGTACTGGCAGCCTGCTGCTCTGGCACAAAAACACAGTGTAGCTGCTGCAGCTCACTCATTCCTGCTACCAGGAATTACATTTGTTATGCAGTGGATGGTCTGTAAATGTGCTCAGGTGGTTGATGGGGTATCACCTGAAACAAATATTCAGTCACAGATTGGACAAAGCCTTTAAAACATTAGACTACATTCAGAAGAAAAATTAAGTCAGCGTACACTTATCAAAATAAGCATAGTGAGAAAAGTGCACTTTGCCTTGTAGGCATCAATAAGTGAATTAAATTATTATCTTGCAAGCACAATTGTATTCCTATTTTTTACTGAAGTCTTAACTTTAGTTAGTATTCAGTAAGGCTTTTTAAGGTGAGATGCACTTGATTTAGCTTGTTTTTGAATTTCAGAACTGCCTTATGCTACTCTGTGTCCATGCATGAAAGTCAGAAGCGCCCTTGACACCCAAATGCCACCTATGAGCTCTGTCACTCTCTGCGAGCCGTCAAGACCTGCACCGTGGCACTCACCCAGCCACACGTGGCTGTCAAGAAGGGCTCGGGATCAGCGTCAAGACCAGGAATGCCTCCTAATCACACTTTTTAAGGCACAACCAAGATCATAATTTTGTAGTAAATTTTAGCAGGCACAGAGAGAAACTCTGCCAACAGGAGGGATTCCTCCTCTCCTTGCTCCCAAAATTCCTTTCTGCTTTGGGCTGCTCCCCACAGTCCCTTTTCTTGTGCACAAGACTTCTGTCTCAGCTTAGGGAACTGAATCAGGCAACTGACCTGCATTAAAACCTGCTCTTTTCTGGGGGGGATCATGTTCACTTCCAAGCAGATTTCATGTGGTGAGTGGCTATGTGAGTGTTCCAACTAGCAAAGGTCAGGGCTCCTTGAGGTCGGTAGGAAACAGCTGGAAAGTTGCAATAGGAGGGACTAAACCTTTTGCTGGTATTGCCAACTTAACGTTAGACACCAGTTCAGCACGTAAGGAGCAGCTCCTATCATGCTTGTCAAACCCAGTGGGTTAAAGCTCTCACAGAGCTCTCTCACAGCTTTCTATTCAAATTCAGGACTGGCAACATGGTACTTTAAAATGCTTGCAAATAGGTCTCATGCTTTACCAACCTCCCTTCTTTCTGCTTAAGCCTGAGGCTGGAACAGGTAATGAGTTTAGATGCTTGCAACAGCTACATCTAGGTTGTGAACTCCCATCTACTTTGTGGCTGCTACCTTAAAAAACTTTATTGTTATAATCTTCTTCTAATAGTGTGCCATCAAACTTGTCAGCTACTCATTTAGGGATAGAAGAAAGAGGTAAGAACCACTAGCATATTACCTTCATGCACAGCAGGATATGTCCAAATTGTTATTTCTCATCACCACTAGAACTGTGAACTGTATATGTCCAAAAATGTAATTAAACATCACAGCTCCTGATGTGTCTTGTAAGCACTTGCAGATTGGTAACAGCACTGTGTGCTGGGGCAGAAAGGAAAGTGGAACTGCAGGAGCTTCCTAGAGCTTGCCTGGTATTCTCCTGCCTCCAAAGGTGTAAGAGATAGAGGGTTTTCAGAGAAAGATCTGCATTTGCAGCTTTGTCTTGGTTGTTCAAAGATGCAAGTCTTTTCTTCATCCTTGCTTTTGAAAAGCTATTCCTAGAAAAGTAAAGAAAATTAAGGGCTGTTTTATAACACCATGGACATTTAAGTAACTACCATAGTCATAACATATTAACATGCTTTGTGAAACTCTAGACAATTCAAAAGTCATAATCATAGAATCTTTAAGGTTAGAAAAGACCTCCAAGATCACCAAGTCCAACTGTCAACCCAATCTACTAAAACCAACTGTCACCATGCCTACTAAACCATGTCCTGAAGTGCCACACCTACATGTTCTTTGAACGTCTCCGGGGATGGTGACTCCACCACTTCCCTGGGCAACCTGTTCCAGTGCCTGATCACTCTTTCGGTAAAGAATTTTTTCCTAATATCCAATCTAAACCTCCCCTGATTCAGTGCCTGATCACTCTTTCGGTAAATATTTTTTTCCTAATATCCAATCTAAACCTCCCCTGATGGAACTTGAGGCCATTTCCTCTCGTCCTATCACTAGTTACTTGGGAGAAGAGACCAACACCCACCTCCTTACAACCTCCCTTCAGGTATTTGTAGAGAGCAATGAGGTCTCCCTGCAGCCTCTTTTCTCCAGACTAAACAATCCCGGTTCCCTCAGCTGCTCCTCATAAGACTTGTTCTCCAAACCCTTCACCAGCTTCGTGCAGTCATACTGCAGTATGACTTACTTACATACTTACAAGAAAACAAAGCTCTTGCCGTAAGTGACTAGATATCTCTATTTCTATATTGATGTACCCCTGCACTTTGCTAGGGAATACTGCAGATGCTGAAACAATGGTTCACCATTATTCCTTTGTTTCAGGTTAGAAAGCAAAAATACAGCAAAGACACTATGGACCTGTTTGTGTTTTTAGAACAGATGTGTCCAGTGAAATACAAATGAAAGATTATTTTCATAGCTTCCCATATTTCTTGTCAAGTGAGAAAAAGCAGACTGCATTTTAATTTTAGGGAAGCTATAAGGTACGGTTAAGAGTAGTGAACTATAACACTCTTCAGAGAGGATAACTGTTTTCATATCTTGGTTCTCTTTGTCTGTTCTGACCAGTAGCACAGAAATCAAGATGAGACTACTCGAAGGAAAGCACTGGAAGCACGAGGGAAGCAACCATACATACATACAGAGCCTCTCTCCTGTATGATGAAGGCATAAAGCTACTCTAAAAAGTATGTGTGGAGAAAAAGAAAGGGAAAATGAAGAGATTCTCAGAAATATGGGTAGATACCAGATAAGTGTATTTGCTTTCTAGCAGCAGACACACCAAAACTCCAAATCAAAATCCTTTATCTTTTGTAGGAATTTTAATTAAAGGGGCCTAGAATGGAAAGGAAGAACACTCATCTCTGAGCTTCCAGAACTGAGGGGAGACTCCCTTTGCAACACATGGAGGCACACACTTTCATCATGAATCTTCTCAGCTCCTAATTAATCTTGTTGCTTTTCAGTGACAAATGCTCTGACTACAGGAGCTCTTCTGCACTTCTGTTCGAAATAAGATTCTCCCCTTTTCCTCTTCACTTTTATAAAGGTCTTAGCATCGACATAGACTGTATGCATCTACCTTGTCTAACTTTTATCTTCGATGCAATAGAGAAATCCGGATAAGAAAATGCAAGCCAAAGCAGAAGGTGCTTTGATGTTAGTGACTGCTGCTGCCAAATGGAGATTTTCTTGGAACTATAGTATAGAATTCACCTGGAAGCGTATGTTTAGTACTGGTGAAATACTATTCAATACTACACAATTGTTATAAAGAGATTTAGTACTACAACTCTATCTAAGGTTTTCTTTAGTATATATAATTAGCACATACACCAGATATGCCCTCAAATAAAAAAGGGCACTTGAGCCTTCCCTCTTGAAGGATAAAGAAAACTTATTAAAAGGAAGTATTGTTCATTACTAGAATCAAAGAGCTAGCAGAATATTCTGGTCAAATGGAACAGCAAAAAATTAACCCATTTGTAATGAAAACTTGCCACTAGATTTATCAGTGTAATTTTATTTGGTTTCTGTAAAGAAAAAAATAAATTATTCCCATTTCACTTGTCATTATATTTTAGAGATCTTTTGAATGAAAAGGAAAAGATCCTCTGTTAACAAATGGGACTTTACAATGGGAAGCTTAAATTAGTTAGGTCTCATATTTCAGTAGTGCAAGATCTTTGAAGTGATCTTTCCTATCACAGGAATTCACTGTTTTATTGTACAAGTCTCAAGAGGCTTGCAAATACCTGGCTTGTAGATCTCTACTTGTACAACTTAGCAGGAGGTAAGATTCTTCATTGGACATAAAAAGCACGTAAAATAAGAAAAAAAAAAAACAGTTTATGAGATGCATTTATAAAAGGTTTGATTGATCATGTTCTTAAATTCAAAAACAAATTATGCTTCTTCCAGTCACAACATTGCTGGCCAGTATAAGTTTCCACTGGAAGATTTCTGGGTTTAACATACCATACCTAAAGAATGTTATCGTGTTGTACTGGATAATGTTATTAGAAATCACTTGTCTCCTTTTCTACAGAACATGGCCTAAAAATTTTACAGACCATCCTGTTCCACAGGGGATTTAAAAAAGCACTGGAAAGATGCAATTCTGGTAAAAATTAGAACTTCACAATATATTTTGAAAGCTGGGAGTATTTAAAGCTAAATGTTAAAACATATCCACCTGTTAGCTGCTTGTTAGATAGTAAGATTGCTCCTGAGGATATTTTTTTCACACACTCTCCTAACTGACCCTTCAGAGATACAGACGTGAAGATATTATGAAAATCAACTATGCACTGAAGCATCATGTTCCCTAGACTTCAGTGTCTTGTATGCCGATGCAGTATATAAACAAAGGGAAAGAATTTTCTTGTACTGGTTTGACTAGGAAGCTGAGAAGTCAGCTTTGCCATAGTGAGAGCAGAAAAAGAGCAAACAGTGAATGGTTTCACCTTTCTAGCCTATTTTCGATTAGTTCCTTGCTTTCCTGGGGAGGGGTGGGTCAATTAATGATCCTGGATCCAGATCCAGAAACCTCAGGATATGTTTCCAAGTTTCAAACTATACTGACCATGTTAAGCAAATTCTCTTATTTTTCTGTGAGTGGACTTACTGAAGTTTGTGTTTTACTAAGTGAAAGCGCTTTCAGTAATACTGGATTCCTTCTTCAGTAGTAACTACCAAAAAGAGCTACATGGAAAATAGATTTCTTTCCTGGAGAGAAAAGCTATGTATTTCTGACAGAATAGTTTTGGGAAAAATAAAAATGACATTATTTAGCTTGCTGGCTTTCCAGCGGCGGATGGCTTGTCTGCTTCTCCAGCTTCCTAGGACACTTACCCTGCCAGTCACCAGACCAAGAGTCAGACTGACTGTTTGAACGGGTGGGGACGTGTTGCTTGGGAAGCCACGACGGATGAGTAGCTGCTGTAGCTTCTCAGCTCCGATCATGGGAAGAAACAGTGTTGGGAATTGCAGGGTTCCTGAGAAAGTGCTGAAAACATTCCTGAAAAAGATACCTTTGAGAAATAGGGTTAAATATTGCCTGTAAACCAAACTCAAAAAAAAAATTTGTGCCCCAAAAAATTACAAGTAAGCTTCTCTAAATGATGAAAAAAAATAATCGTAGTTAATGTAGATGTTTGTAAAATAGTAAATATCAGAGGCCTATATATTTATAATCTTTCACTTTTAGAATGGTTCTATGACAAGGATGATGCTATAATTATGAATACAAATCTTTCTTCACCTAGACAGTCAGGTAAGCTAGACATGCCCAATAATTTTATTCTCTAAAGGTAAATGCAAACTTCTAATCTGTTAACAGGGGTTTTCTCAAGGGAATCTGTATTATTCAGAGCAGAAAAGAAAATAGAATTCTTTAAGTGATAGGGGAAAAACTTTATTGAATGTACATAACAGCAAAAAAATCTTTCTCATAGGTCTATTACAGTACATTCAGACTCTTAGAAAATCACAACTATTGACAGATTTAGAAGACAGAAGATCTGTATAGAAAAAAACTACTCTAATTATTGGCTAGCTTATAATTAGAGGAAAGCAAAATCACACTATTCATTGATAGGTAATGACTGAATATAGAATAAGGTGCTGAAAATATTGTTCTCATAATTTCAGAAACTATAAAATAAGAAGTTATTGATAGCATGCAATTATACTTAGAAGTGATGCTTAAAGAAGATTTTGTCATACAGAAAATCAACTGTTTTGTCTTCATTTTACAGCACAAAAGAAGGAAAATGTGTATTGTCATGGTATTTGAGGTGATATAAAGAAATAGTTTAATTAAAGTAATTTGTCTGCTGCTACCTTTTATATCACATTATAGGTACAAGGTTTTGCCATTAGGCACTTTCCTTATCAAGCAGGCATTGCTATTTTCAATCATAGCAAACACAGTTATGAGATGTTCTTTAGAAAGTAGTTCTGTCCAAATAATGTTATTTGTGTTCAAATGTAAACCTCTGCCACTAATTCTTTATCATGCATCACAGCTGAAAATACAGATATCTCTTTTTATAGTAAATTTTAAGAGTATGCAAACTGTTGGATGCATTTTTAGCTGCTGGAGAATTACTGACCCAGACCAGATGACATCAGACGTGGGTATGGCCCTGTGTTTAAATCCCACTGACTTTCAGGGAGAGAGGACTTGATATTATGATTTAATTGTACCTTAAGTTTAATAAGAATTCTAAGAGTTAATCCTGTGTTAAAAGCACAATGTTCCCCTAAAATGGGCTTCAGGATAAAGCGATACTAAGAGGTTTCAATAACAGTAAGGATCAGACCTTTCTCTTTGACGCCTTGAACTGTTATTAGATCCTTTTGCACTTATTAACTGAAAAATGGAGGCATGCAGTTCTTGGAGACTTATTTGTTTGCATTTTTCATCATGTTAACCATCACTATAGAAGATACTACAGTTCAACAGACCTTTCCAGTGTCCTCACCTTCTGGTTGCACCCCCGACTCTCAGCCAGGACTGTACATGTGAATGGGAAGGAAGACATGTGCTGCTCTTCAGCCTTCGTTGGCTTTTAGAGTCGTCTTTGCCTGCAGTGTAGAAATTGCCATTAATGAAACCTGAATAAATTGGTTTAGTGTTAAGGACTGCTTTTTTTTTCTAAAAAAAAAAAAGATTCCTGGGCACCCAATGGTACTGGCAGGTTGTCACTGGGGCTTTGGGAGATGTTTGGCCTGCAAGATGTAATGTAAGTCTCCTTGGTGCTTATCTGTATTTCGGATTTCCTTGTAACTTTTAAAAACAGTGACCCATACATTAAGTTCATGCAGCTTTAGTGAATTCAAAGTGGTTTACACTGGCATTTAGTTTTGAAATGCAGTTTTGTCTTAAACCTGGATTGTTCTGGAGTGAGAGGATTGTCCATCAGAAAATGGCTAGTTGGTGGTTTTCTGCCTCCTGAAGGCAGCGTGTGCAGCGTGGAGTCCGGAGAATCCAACTTGTCTGCCACCTAGGCTTAAAGCCCTTCAGCTGATGAGATTGAGCTATATATTCAAACAAACACAAGCCAGCACTTCACTTAACGTATTTGTTAGATTTCTCCCCCTTTTGCCAGCGCTACTGTAGTCTTTAAACAGTGTGACAGAAGTACACTTCCACTTCAGTTAATGGATTTATCAAATACCTTATTTCATGCTTTCTGCTTTTGATTTATGAATTTTGATCCCAGAGACAAGGACCCTGTGAGTATTGATTGCGGAAAATGTCAGACTAACAGAAGTTAATTTCGCTCGTACATGTGGAAGTCTGTGATTCTCTGACAGCGCTGTCTGCGGAGAACTGGCTGTCACCCAGCCCAAGTGACACAGCGCCATCACAA